>NQII01000329.1:469249-514425 GCA_002778355.1 Clitarchus hookeri | reverse complement strand
GGGGGACTGTCTGACGTGTTTCGGTAATGTCTTCCTGAGAAAATAATCCAAGGAACATTTCGCGCCCGAAGTCTTAGTTTCCGTTTATATTCTGTATTTTTAAAAAGTGTGAATAGATGATATTTAGGCATGCATTACACAATGAATATGACAGTGTTAAAACATGAAGACTTGCCAATATTAGTTGTCTGTGGATAAACTCGTCTACGAAGGCAGCTTTTTGACAGTTGGGAGGCAGGCAGAACAGAATATTCTCTGAATGGTTGGTACAGACCCTTTTTGTGTTGAACTGACGAAACAAACCACAAACAACATGGCTTTCATGTGTCGGGATTGCTCAGGTGGACGGACACATAGTAAATGCAACAACACTGGCGCTACTTTAGAACTGTCAAAAAGTGGCCTTCATGACTGACACAGAGTATAGACTGCAGGCCACTTTATAATACCGTGCGCGTAGAGGCTATCACGAGGCATGTGATACGTGACTGGGTCGTCCTTAGCGCTCCCGCGGTTATACGCCTACGAAGACGCAATGTGCATCCTGACAGAAGACACCCTCAACGTGGAAGTGGCTTTCAATGAAGTCCTGCAACTGACTGTACAACATGCAAANGCATCCTGACAGAAGACACCCTCAACGTGGAAGTGGCTTTCAATGAAGTCCTGCAACTGACTGTACAACATGCAAACCTACATACAAATAGTACACACATTACCAAAACTGCCATAAACTAAGATTCATGTTGTATCTGAAAGAAGAATAAATATATTTTACAAGACTCTAAAAATATTGCTAGTAAACACTTTTAAAAATTATTTGTAAGAGAATAATAAAATCCAAATTTAAGCATATTTTNCCTAAAAATATTGCTAGTAAACACTTTTAAAAATTATTTGTAAGAGAATAATAAAATCCAAATTTAAGCATATTTTCATCTAGATGCTTTATAAAGCACAGTATTGAACCATCCCTTTCATAACAGTTCCTCTGGTTGTGCGTAATAAAAATGTGTAAATGTTGTTCCCAGTAAAGTGAGCACTTTTGAAATCAACATTTGAAAAATGTCACTGCCCACACCTGCCTATATTCTAAAGGGAACACTGTCTGGCATACGCTCAGTAATGTTAGTAACGGCGCGGCGGCTGGAATGTAGTTCCAAGTTAGTAATGGCGGCTGGAATGTAGTTCCCAGTTTTAACGTTGAATTAAAACTGTCATGTAAACATTTGTCTACACGGAAATTATTTTGTTGCTTTCTTTGTTCAAATGCATATTTAAGTGTAAGAATCACCAAATTGTACAAATATTTGCTTTTCTAATATTTTGACAGTTTCACTTGACCGGCGCATGAATAAAGTGCTGGGGCCAGTGGTAATGTTGATCGTACGTATGGTGGAAGAATACACAATGTGCACGCAAGTAGATCTCATGCAAAGCTTTCGAAAATCCACAGTTTACCGTGAAAAGCCTATAATAACGTTTACAAATACTTTTATAAAGTATTTATCTTATGGACTGTAATGTCGTCATTTTTATAATTGGAATAGATGTTCATGAAATCAATTACAAATATATTTAGGAAAATTATTTATATATTTTTATTATCTACAGCCAGATGTATTATTATGATTGTATTACTTAATGAACGTTTTTTTTCCTTCGAAAAATCTGCTTTCCAAAGCACCATAATTGGAAAACGCTGAAATTTTGATTAAAATGGACTCGTAACTCATTACATTTAACCTTTAAATAAGCAAATNCGGAAGAATACACAATGTGCACGCAAGTAGATCTCATGCAAAGCTTTCGAAAATCCACAGTTTACCGTGAACAGCCTATAATAACGTTTACAAATACTTTTATAAAGTATTTATCTTATGGACTGTAATGTCGTCATTTTTATAATTGGAATAGATGTTCATGAAATCAATTACAAATATATTTAGGAAAATTATTTATATATTTTTATTATCTACAGCCAGATGTATTATTATGATTGTATTACTTAATGAACGTTTTTTTTNAAAATTATTTATATATTTTTATTATCTACAGCCAGATGTATTATTATGATTGTATTACTTAATGAACGTTTTTTTTTCCTTCGAAAAATCTGCTTTCCAAAGCATCATAATTGGAAAACGCTGAAATTTTGATTAAAATGGACTCGTAACTCATTACATTTAACCTTTAAATAAGCAAATNTCATAATTGGAAAACGCTGAAATTTTGATTAAAATGGACTCGTAACTCATTACATTTAACCTTTAAATAAGCAAATTTTAACAAAATATTTAATTTGCAATATGAATCATACTTTTACGACAATTATGGCAGTGTCTAAACTGATTTCTAATGAATTTTGCATGTTGTAGAGTCGAAGACTGTTGTAAGCCATTCTACTTCTACTTCAAGAGTAACAGAGATCTACACGCCACAGGCAATCCCTACAGCCTCGAGTACTTCGCGTGTTGATGTGGAAGCAGTGTAGGATTTACACTCGAGCAACTATCGTTTACATATTTGTTGCTACGATCAAGTGAGGCCTTCGTACAAGACTGTTCAAAACTCACTCAGACTACTGCTTCCTGCTTATTACTGGCTCACAGTTAAACGGCGCGTGTCCAATTAACTGCCGTCCAATCACAGTCATTGAAGGAAATAACAGGTGTTTGAAGTCTACCTCGCATTGAATGAATTCGCGAAATACAAGTGTTGGTGCCTGGAAATTCTGCAACCGACACGACTGTCGTGTGTCGATGGTTGCCTACTCGCAGGCTCTGCTCTACATATATTTATTAACTTTATTTATTATTACAAACTCGCTTTATTAGTGTTGAAGTTAAGGTTTTCGCCTTCTCTTATACTTTACCACGTACATACAGACTTATACATATGTGTGATTATCATAAGATGTATGAATTACATTAAACACTAAAACACAGAATTGAACAAAAAAANCGCCTTCTCTTATACTTTACCACGTACATACAGACTTATACATATGTGTGATTATCATAAGATGTATGAATTACATTAAACACTAAAACACAGAATTGAACAAAAAAACAGCAATAACACTAATAGTTTCACTGTAACTATTAGTTTTGTAAATATTTGTGACAATTTAAGAATTATGAATTACATTGGACAATATAATATATATGTAGAATTAAGCGTAAAACCGCGATAAAACTAAAAGTAAAAGAATAACATGATATGTAATTATGCCAAGTTCATAAATATCAATTACGTTTGAAGAAAATCANCAACTAAAAGTAAAAGAATAACATGATATGTAATTATGCCAAGTTCATAAATATCAATTACGTTTGAAGAAAATCAAAGTACACATACCTATACAGAGTCTCCAGCTATTAAAAAATCTTAAAAACATTGCAGACAGAAATAATAAAAGACATAGCACCATATTATACTCCCTCAGATGTTTTGCTTGCATCAAATGCATTTTCAAACAACGTTTAAAACTGCTTCAGTTGAAACAAATTTTCAGTTCATTGTGCTGGTCATTCCAAAACCGAGCACCAGACACCAATAAAGATTGGGAGAAGAACTTTGTTTTATGAATGGGAACCACGAGGAGAAATGTTTGACGTGAACGTGTGTAGTGATTGTGATTTACATTAAGAGGCTGAAATCTATCAGCAAGATATTTGCCACTCCCGTATGTTAGCCTCTTTGTTAATAAATATTGTGAGTGTAATTTGCGTCTTTATTCTAAATTGAGCCAGGCGAGTTCTTGTAATAAGAGCTGTCGCGGTCTTGAGGTGTCAAGTTGAAGACGTAACGTACGCATGTGTCTTGGAGGCACTGTAGTTTTGCCGCCAATTCGGAAGTTAAGTCACTCTAAACAACGCAACGTCGCAGTACGATGATAGGGAAATAAGCGCTTGTACAATGAATTTTTCCCGTCGCTATTGGAAGAAAGTTTTTCATACGCTTAAGAGAGTGTAATGAGGTGAATGCTTGTCTGCCAATTCTGTTAATATTAGGAATTAATTAATATGTATGCCTAAATTCGTGACTGCCTGGGCCATTGCTATTTGGTGAATGTTTTTTTGTTTGAAACAGTTTATCATTAAAATTGATACATTGAGATGGAATTTATTTAACAATGATTCCCCATTTAAAATCCGTTGCTGCATACTTCATANTAACAATGATTCCCCATTTAAAATCCGTTGCTGCATACTTCATAGGCAGAACCCTTAAGGCTCCAGCCTACCTGTCGCTTGAATAACGTTGCAAAGTGTTTGGAATTTCCATTTTTTTTTTACGAAAACACTAAACGTGTTTCCAACGTGCTGATATACGGAAATAACACACTTGAGACGAGGTTAAGAACGACTTTTGCAAAGTGCTGTATCTCAAAATATACGCGTCGGATGCATACGAAAGTACTTAAGCGCCCTGTATCGAAACTTCCTACAGACCTTCCCCCGGTAAAATAATGGACTCGCCCCTGAAAGTCACATAAGTACACGCAGTGCGACGAGAACACTGCGTGCCGGCTGAGAGCCTTGCGCTTAGCGGCGATGGCACACTTGATGCACGTGGCAGTGTCGCCCTTATCGCTCCCGCGATTCTCGGCCTTAAACGTGGACAAATGCACTAGGTAGGCAGGAGCCTTACGCACCGACCAGTAACATCTTAACTTAACCGTTTGGCCACTTTACCAAGCACAGACAACGAAATGGAAGAAGAATTAAAGTTTAACATTTTTGAAGTTTTGCTTCTTTTGGCGCGTTGAGGGTAAAAGTTTAGTGTGCGACGGAAGTTGCGCGCGCACAGTATAACGAAATTCGACAGTGAACGTGGTAGGGGTGCNTTTAGTGTGCGACGGAAGTTGCGCGCGCACAGTGTAACGAAATTCGACAGTGAACGTGGTAGGGGTGCGACCTAACGCGCATGCGCGTATCGTCTAGCTATATACAAACGCAAGGTACACAACATAGCACGTGGTTATATTTAAAACCGACAGAAAATCAGTTCATGTAATAAGCAAATTGAAAAACATCTCATTTATAAAGTTTGAATTAAATTATGATATGGGACATGATCTGCATGAATATAAGCGTGGAATGGTAACATACGTAATGAAATTTTATTTTAGTTACGCCGAAGAAGTATAACTTCTAACGCGCGTACATAAGTACACACACCCATTTTTTTAAACAGTGAGTTTTGATCATAGCCACATGTGAAGGAGGCCTATTCACGAAATGATAGAAAATTTGAAATCGAAACAAAATGTTGGTAAGCGTGGATAGCAGACACGTCAGCACTAGACAGGCTGGCGATGAGAACACGTCTGTCTGGTTTCGGCCGGGATTACTCTCGATCTGTTACGTACAGTGCTTCAAACTCAAGTGAATTAATTAGGAGGCGGGGCCAGAGGGTTTTGGGAGGAACATGCCAAGCACAGTACTGGAATCATCCTTAGAGGTGGTGATATTCCGCGAAAAGATTTCGAGACAAGATGCAGTTCAAAGCACTGTAGGGTCATCCAGCTTTTCTGAAAAATGTTCTGGTCCGTGTTAACTGTTTGCGCACGAATCGCGAATGTTCAGTATCGGAGTTAAGGAATCCTGAGTGGCTCCGTCGAATGCGGAAACGACACGAGCAAGCAATGGAAGTATAACAACAGCTGAGGTGTGTGTGTATATATATACATGTATATATAAAATTGAAGTCTACTGTGTGCTCCAATTTTTTCGCGAAAAATCACTGTCTTTAATCATCCTGTACTTCGAGCTCAAAAATTTACATAGATACGTTAGTTGACGTTTATGTGTATAAACAATTTAATATCACAATTACGATAAGACTCGAAGTAAATTAAATTGAAATCCCTTAGAATATTCTACAACATCACGGCAGTAAGGTTATGTTAGGTTAGGTTATGTTAGGTTAGGTTAGATTATGTTAGGTTAGATTAGGTTATGTTAGGTTAGGTTAGATTATGTTAGGTTAGATTATGTTAGGTTAGATTAGGTTAGGTTAGGTTAGTGTCGGTGAAAGTAAACGAGCCCGTAGTAGNTGTTAGGTTAGATTATGTTAGGTTAGATTAGGTTAGGTTAGGTTAGTGTCGGTGAAAGTAAACGAGCCCGTAGTAGCAAAGGCCTGATTGGTTTACCGTCACTTGAAAACCGAGAGTGAGAATCAATCTGATTGGACGGGGTAAAACGGTTCATTAAGGAGGGGGAGGAGGGAATAGCAGTTCGCGCATTTTAAGATATTTCGATTGAGTCTGATGCACCACTCATCTTACAAATATTACTTTTAATTGCAGCGACTCCCCTACAGCACGAGAAAGTGCCGTATGTTATTGCTGCACTCTAAACTTGTAATAGGGAGAACGGAGCCAACTCAATGAAAGCCAGTTAAAACTACACCACTGGTAAAGTATATTCACGGTAAAGTGAGAACTTTTTAAGGCCTTGCTAAATTTTTCCTTTTAACCAATTTCTATCTTTCCGCAACTTTTTAATATAAACATTGCCATGTGACCAATAAACACAGTGTATACATTCTACCACTCCCAAAAGCTAACGTCTGAAACTGCCATAAAGTATATTTATTAGTGGTTGATGCCTATTGGAATGGCCTTAAAAAGTGCTCACTTTACAGTGAACAGTCTATAATCAGCGCCACATAATGTGTTCATGTGATGACTGAATTTCACTGATTTATGTGAGATTCCCATTAAATGCCGAGAATTACANCGCCACATAATGTGTTCATGTGATGACTGAATTTCACTGATTTATGTGAGATTCCCATTAAATGCCGAGAATTACACTACCAAGAATCACTTGTTCCCTCTTAATTTGCTTGATTCTCAACAGTCGGTGAAAGATTATCAACTGAATTTCAGAGAATTTTATTTCACTGATTGAAATCACTGATTCGGACTTGAAGTATACTTCTGTAATAATTTTTCGAAATAATTATGTAGTAAGATTGGCCCAATCATAATAGCACAATAAAAGCCTAGTTCCTTAGTCATGTACCGAGGGACTTTGAGTCGTTGGTGGACAGGACTGAATAGTTTGACGGAGTTGTGTCATGATGTACAATAGGTTCTCAGTGGTGATCACCCAATAAACTAATAATAGCGACTCGAGTGTGTGGAGGAATTTGAATCCCAGCCTGCTCTAAAATGAATTCGCGAAACACGCGGGGCTCTAATTGTAAAAGAGCTGTTGCTTTTATTTTAAAAATAAATCCAAGTAGATTTATCTACCGTTCCAGCTCAATATTATCTCTACTCCTCATTACTTACTGATGATAACTGTAGTTAGCAAAATATACAAGCATGGAAAAATCAAATGCCAATTATTTGCCGTTTATTGAGCGTGCACAATCACTGAGCATCCGGGTAGTGACATTTAGTTTTCGTAAATTATGTGCTGGCTCTCCAATTATCCGGCCACTTTTTTTTTCACCCCTGCGAGAATGAGTTTGACACATCAGTGTTCGTGTATTGGATTTGCGTGTAAACGGTTGGTGGTTGGGATCGGAGGGGTTGATGACACGTAAGGGGGTCGTAGGGAGGGTGGACTGCAAAATACGTTGTTTCTTGAGCACCACGACCTCACTACTGTACCCTGTAAATATTTACCACGAAGACGCTGGGGGCAGTTTATGTAATTTTTAAAACTAAATATATTTTTTTGTGTCCATGGAAACGTGAGTTAAGATCTCGAAGTACTCTACTTTGCACTCCCAGCAGCATTTAAGGTGAACTTGTGCACGTACGTGCGAAGCGGGGGACATTCCGTTGGCTAATGTCACATCTTCATTTGTCCAGTCCACTTGGAAGTCACCAGCCGTACAGACGCATGTCTGAGAATTGCCCGCCGTGTTGGAGGCCCACGGACACCTTCAGCGCTTTGTAGCTAATGTCTTCAAGTTCGTCATGCTCTGTACCGTTATTTATAGTAGCGATGGTTTATTCGGCCCAACAATATTTTTTTAAGGACAAATATTTTATCTTGTGCTCTTCGCTTGCAAAACTTGAGAATGTAATTCAGTAAATAGATTGAGTTGAGTTGAGAGAATTCGGTGGCTTTTAACAGCGAGGACTTGAGAGCCGATGAGGATGATTGAGGTGAGGATGGAGCAGCGCCGGAATGAAAGGGCGGGGGAACGGGAGATCCCCGAGAAAATCCGCCAACCAGCGGCATTATCCGGCACGATTCCCACATGCGAAAATCCGGAAGTGACCCGGCCGGGGATTGAACTCGGTTCGCCTTGGTGGGAGGCGAGCATGCTAACCGCTCAGCTACCGCGGCCCCAATGACAGGTCGAAATGTGTACTATATGAACATACCGATATATTTAAAGGTAAACAGAGATCGGGGAATTTCGTATATTCGTTTTTCAAACTTCCGAGACCTCCAAGTCATTTACATACTCCAACCAAATTCGATTCGTCATGTCTACTGCAATACTGGGAGCGTTACTCACACTAGGGTAACGCTACTGGTCACTGTTTGTTACCGGCTCAGTCTTCCAGGGGAACCATGCTCGAGAACACAGTTCGAGCACTCGTATTCCAACAAAGTCAAATAGTCATTTTCGCATGCGAGTTCTGCGTACCGGGAACAGGTATGCTGCACTCACTATGGCTTGCAGACACCCGGGAACTTCGCAACAAGCTAAGACTCCACATTCCTTTGTGTAGCGCGGCCTTAGTTAGCTGCTCATTGGCTTGTGCTCAACTTCTGCCCCAGACCCGGTACTACATGATTCGCTCCTATTTTACTTGCAAGTCAGTTATTGGCTCAAATTTGCTCAGGGCGTGGCCAGCAAACTACGTGTCAAGTGAAAAAGAAAGTAACATGTACATGGGTTTGAAGCCTAGCTTGTCCTGGAGTGAATTCGCGAAATGTCCGGCTCTCCTATTACGAGCACTCGAGATGAGAAACCCTGGCCGCTAAAATGGCGGGTATTCGAATGGCTACCTCAAATTAAAAATGTTAGTTCACGTGACAAGTATAGCATCAAAACTATTTACCAGAGCGAATAATAAATGTTTATTTTCCCGGTTGCTCGCCTACAACGATCGAAGTTCGACGTCCGCCTCTAGACGAGTAGCGGCTCGTATACGAAGGCGCGGCAAGTGTTAAAGCATAACAAAAGTATATTTGGGACGGTAAGGCGGGCGGCTAGTATACGAATGAAAGCTCGAGCATACGCCCACAGGCTGAGTTTTGCGATAGTTGTGCCACGCAGGCTAGATTTAAATACTCTATTGCAATTTCAGCAGTTTTCAATCGCTTGCTTGACCGCAAGTCTTAAGTGGGTTTTTTTTACTTGACTGTCCAATCGGAATCGAGTTACTGCTGTCGCTGGCAACCAACTAAGACGCGTGACAAGTAAACTGCCCAATCACAAACGTAAATCTCGGTGGAAGTGTTTTAAATACAACTACCCCAGAACTCTTCTCGGAAATCCCGAGTCCCTATCAAAGTAACATTGCCTCATTAAGTACACTCTTCCATGGTCAAGGACGTGTTGTGCACAACAAAGAATCAATAGCCGGTGTTCTGAGCATCTTTGTTGTATGGAATCCGATTTGGTAAAGTCTCTGCACCTATCATTGGTGAATGGTTAGTTCTGACATTAGTGAACATTGAGCACGTTATTCACTAGTTTCGAGAAGCACACTCGACATAAGTACAACACGTACCAAGGAATTAAACAATTGCAACACTTTAATACGTAAATTACCTCGGGGCTAACCGGGTCAAAGTATCTTTAAAGTATTAGCGCTCGAAGACTATCCATCCTACTACCAAATTGACTCGTGAAATTCAGGAACCCCTACAGGTATACTAAAGACTGTTTTCCTANGCAGACTATCCTACTACCAAATTGACTCGTGAAATTCAGGAACCCCTACAGGTATACTAAAGACTGTTTTCCTACTAAAAAAANGAAGACTATCCATCCTACTACCAAATTGACTCGTGAAATTCAGGAACCCCTACAGGTATACTAAAGACTGTTTTCCTACTAAAAAAAACCCTTATAATGTTTCCTGTGTGGCTAAGAAAACCATTTATTAAAGGCTGTTTGGTTTACAGTAACACAATATAGCCTTAACTCAAAGATAATGATACAGAAACACAGATTTGCTGCCAATAAACGTTTTCTCTTTAGGCATTTGTTTATGGCGACATTACCTTCCTTTATAGCACAAAAACAAACAATCTCTGAGCTGATTTTGTTCACAGTAAAAAGATATTAGTTCACACCAAAGGTAAAATTTTAGCGATATTAAAAGTTTTCTATAGTTTATTATAGTTTTCAGTTCGCAACTGTTCTTCCAACGCCAACACTCATAACCTAATATATTCTGCAGTTACGAAACTGCAGCTGAGCAAATGTACAGTTCTGCAGNTCTATAGTTTTCAGTTCGCAACTGTTATTCCAACGCCAACACTCATAACCTAATATATTCTGCAGTTACGAAACTGCAGCTGAGCAAATGTACAGTTCTGCAGACGTTTAATGTCATTCTGAATTGCAGTGATTCGCCAAACAACTTGCCTCAGTAGTGGTGGCATTAGATTCTGGCCCATGTTACTACCTAACCTAACCTAACCCAACCTAACCAAACCAAACCTAACCTAACATAACATAACCTAACATAACCTGACCTAACCCAACCTAACATAACATAACATAACCTAACATAACCTAACCTAACATAACCTAACCTAACATAACCTATCCTAACCTAACCCAACCTAACATAACATAACATAACCTAACCTAACCCAACCTAACATAACCTAACCTAACACAACCAACCTAACACAACCTAACCTAACCTAACCCAACCTAACCTAACCCAACCTAACATAACATAACATAACCTAACCTAACCCAACCTAACATAACCTAACACAACCAACCTAACACAACCTAACCTAACCTAACCCAACCTAACCTAACCCAACCTAACATAACCTAACCTAACAAAACCAACCTAACACAACCAACCTAACCCAACCTAACATAACCTAACCTAACCTAACCTAACACGTGTCCACAAACGTTAAACCATCGACGGCAGTGGAATCTTTTTCCCAACGNTAACCTAACCTAACCTAACCTAACACGTGTCCACAAACGTTAAACCATCGACGGCAGTGGAATCTTTTTCCCAACGCGTGGAGCTCGACAAAGACCTGGTTTTCCTTGCAGCCAGTGCAAACACTGTACCACAATATCCCTAAACGAGATGCCTCACTATGTATGTCAGCAGCTTCCCAGCATTGAAAAAATAATTCGTTAACATTGCGGAATACCTTGTAAAAATTCACTCTGCCTAATATCGTGCAACGATAAAAAATATTTCAACACGATGCCCGTACGCTAAACGGGCATTCATTTATCTNACTCTGCCTAATATCGTGCAACGATAAAAAATATTTCAACACGATGCCCGTACGCTAAACGGGCATTCATTTATCTATACTCCTCACTGTAAGCATGCCATACATCTACAGCATCAATGTTCTTCTCAACTGTGGTTAACAAGGAGCGTTAGATGATGAATCTGACTTCCAAACAAAGCAGAGCTGAGAAACGCCACTCGAAAACACGCAAATGCGCTTGATAAACTGATAAATAGTATTTACTCGGTTTGCTGTTGTCACAGGTGGACGCGAGTATGACCCCATCCTTGAACACAGCGGGACACTATAATATATTCGGTTCCTTCACATTTTCTCAATATAACCTTCGAAAAATCACCTCACGCATGACGTGTTTACTTGTTTACTAAATATGCCATGCATTACACACGTTGTTACCATAAAACTAACATATATTTGAATAAATTGATCTTTTACTTTTATTTTAACAGTAAGCTAGGTAATGAACAATAATAGAGATAAAAATATNGTGTTACCATAAAAGTAACATATATTTGAATAAATTGATCTTTTACTTTTATTTTAACAGTAAGCTAGGTAATGAACAATAATAGAGATAAAAATGTGCGTTGGTAAAGCGTAGTAAGAAACAGTCCTAATGCAAATTATTATTAGTGAGTGCACACAAATGCTGTGCGTTGTCCCTTTGGTGTAAATTTGTAGACGTGTTTAAGCTATGTTTGCATGAAGCGGAGGAATATCCTGAAAGTAGAACTGTGGAAGGACTTCATAAAAGTTGGAAGTAATCGTGAATGGACTACAACATTAGTTAGTGTATCCGTGACAGCTGTCGAAAATGTACTGAGGGCGGGGGGTGATATCTACTGTGTCTAGTGTCATAACAGCATACGGAGTTCAATAGGGGCAGCGGTGGCGTAGTGGCCAGGGCACTCGCCTCCCACCACGGCGATCTGGGTTCGATCCCCGGTGGGTTCACTCCCGGAATTGGGAATCGTGTGTGGGAATCGTGTGTGGGAATCGTGCTGGACGATGCCGCTTGCCGGCGGGTTTTCTCGGGGTACTCCCGTTTCCCCCGCCCTTGCATTCCAGCGCCGCTCCGTTCTAGGGTCTCACTTCTGCCATGCCCGGGGATGACGGTCACCTACGGGTCCCAGCTGGAAAGGCCGTCACTCGGAGGGTGTTGCCTTGCCCTGGGTGCACTCCCCACACGCCATTATTATTACAGAGTTCAATAGTGGAAGAAAACTGAAACTTACGGATAAGGACAAGAGAACATTAAATATTATTGTTACCTCTAATAAAACTATCACAGCCACGAAATTGACTGCTGAGCTTTATACGAGTCTAGAGAACACAGTGTTAACAAAAACAGTGCCACGGCAACTGATAGAGCTGATTGTAAACCTCGTGTAAACCAGGNGTGCACTCCCCACACGCCATTATTATTACAGAGTTCAATAGTGGAAGAAAACTGAAACTTACGGATAAGGACAAGATAACATTAAATATTATTGTTACCTCTAATAAAACTATCACAGCCACGAAATTGACTGCTGAGCTTTATACGAGCCTAGAGAACACAGTGTTAACAAAAACAGTGCCACGGCAACTGATAGAGCTGATTGTAAACCTCGTGTAAACAAGGTGACCGCAGAAAACAGACTACAGTGGTGCTAGGAGCATGACGCCTGGCATATCGACCAATGGGAACACGTGATGTGGTCCAGCGAGTCTACGTTTACGTATGGAGAAAACCCAAGGAAGCTTACAAAGTAGACTGTCTTCTTCCAACCGTGTAGCGTGCGGGAGGTTTTATTTCATTGTTTGGGCTGTGATATCGTGATTTCCAGTGGACCCTATCGTCACAGTAAAAGGAAAGGTAACTGACAAGGTTTATGAAACCATTTCAGGTGATCACGTTAATTCAATGGCGTAGGCGTTGTTCCCAGCGGGGATGGCATTTTGCAATACAATAATGCCCTAACTCACACGGCTCGAAATGCCCAAGAGTGGTTTGTTGACGAGCATAAGGGTGCAATAACACGTCGTTTCTGGCCGCCACAATCGCCTGATTTCAATATTGAGCCATTATGGTCTGTAATGGAAAACAAATTAATGACCCGTAATCCACCTCCAGCATCTCTCACGGAATTGGAACAGTTTATTTTGGGGCAGTGGTACAAAATCCCATTGTTCATTCCGGATTTATATGCCTCGATCCTCCGGATGATTCAGGCGCCTTTGGATGCCATATTAAGGTGGGTGTTCATATTATTTTGTCCAGTGTTCGGTGCGTAGGAGACCACTCACCAACTAGAACTGTATAAATGTCCACAAATCACATAATTCACAGGAGCGAAACGGACCTCATTGGGCCATGTTCCTAGCCGTCGTATGTTTTCTTTCTCTGCAACATATCCCCTGTAGTGCAAGGACCAAGGCAGGACCAGCGTGGATAGGATGAGCTTTGAAGCTTTTTCACAGAATAAATAATATTGTTTTAAGTTTCATGACAACGGCCTAGTTAAATTAGAATAAGAAATTTGCTGTACTTCCTCCATTGATGAAGATGATTGCGAGTTTAAGGCCCCCCCCCCATCACCGATGAAATTAAGATTCTTTACATTACCGCAATTATTTTAGAATTTTTAAAAAGTATTGTCTTTAAACTTATGCCTTTTATGTCAGACTTAATTAAGAGCATTCTTCGAAAAAAATGACCCGTCATTAAAAGTCTGAGTAATATTACTTANAAAGTCTGAGTAATATTGCTTAATTGTGTCTCTGCATTTGTGCAGTGTAGTTTACTGCTGTACGCCAGTTGCTTGTTAAAAAATTACCACAATATAAAAACTGAGTGTATGGTTGTATTCAGTTATTGAACTCTTGGCACAATTTTAGGTAAACTGTTATGCTCCATTTGGAAACAGATACCGTTCCCTCTAATATGATGGGTTATCAAACACAGACTGTCACATAGAGAAGAATATCGCTAGCTCAAATTACTTTTATTCCCCTGTCAGCTTTCTTTGGAAAGAACGCCAGAAGTTGGACTAGGTATAGTTTAACCAGTTCGGTCCCGAATTAATTTACGAGCTAAAGTGTTGCATTCGTTGAATATTTTGGCGTGCACTGTACTTGTGTCGAGAGTGCTTCTCACATCCATTGAACAACGTGCTGCGAGTTGATTGATGTCGGCATTAACCATTCAAAGAAGAGCAGCAGAAACTTTGGCCAATTTGATTACTCACAATGACAACGTCCAAAACACCGCGAACTGATTATTTTCTGTGTACAGTAACGGTCATAAATATCCTTCATGTGCACGAGCGAGGACTCTGGGACTGAGGGTTATCATGACTTGCAATACCACATATATTTATTTGAATTATCCAGGAGTGTCGAGATCGGTATTAGTCTCAACAAAAGATTAAAGAGCAGTATACTACTAGAAACTTATTAAAAAGTTATATATCAAAAAATTAAGGCAATAAACAAGATGTCGGGAAATTTCTCTTACTATAATTATTATTTACAAATGTGTTTGTTCCGTCACATAACTAAGGCAAAAAAACAACAAATAAGTAATACAATCAACATAAAAAGTCATATATTAATAAAATAAAAATTACATTTCACTTAAAATTGCTTAAAACCAAAATGCAAACTAAATTGCAATGTTATGCAAAAATTGCACAAAAAAGTATAAATCAATACAGAATAGACAACACAATAAAGATAACGACAAGAAAACACTGCAAAATGTTTCGCGATGATAAAAACGATAAAAATGTATTTACTACGAACTCCTAATCAATCTATTTCTAGAGACGACAGTTTATCGCGGGAGAAGTTGAATGTTAAACGCACTCCATGAATTATCTTTAAACTTTAATAACAATGGCGTTGCAGCATTTAAATGGCATTTTTTTTGGCAGTTGATAAAGCTAATTTATTTCACACCAAGTCTTGCAGTGGTCTGTGAAATTCATCTTTTCGTTGTGTAATCTTACTTCCTCACTGTTTCTCTCTCTTCCTTCTCTTAAACTTCCAAGATCTTGAAGGTTTTCCTTCATATGTTTCAAATCGACACCATCTCATTTTTTACGTATACTTTCTCCATTCTTATTTTTGGCCACCAAAACTTTCTTTTTCTTAGTTCTGAAGTCCTCACTTCATCACTCCACGCCGTCAGTATCTCCTGAAAACCTCATTTCTTTACGAAAAACTCACAGGCTTGTCTTAGGTAGACCATGTAGACTGNGCCGTCAGTATCTCCTGAAAACCTCATTTCTTTACGAAAAACTCACAGGCTTGTCTTAGGTAGACCATGTAGACTGCGGTCATCCAGTTGGACATTGTGACAATGTGCCACGAATTGAGTGAGAATGAAAATTATTTTTGGCTTATTATCGCATTATAGCAGGCATTTCTTTGCAAACGAAAGCAAAGGTATTTATCGCAATGTCTAATGCGNTCGCATTATAGCAGGCATTTCTTTGCAAACGAAAGCAAAGGTATTTATCGCAATGTCTAATGCAAGTGAGAACGTTAAGATTTTTTTTATTTGTTAATTGAGTAGTATTTAGTTAATTAATTAATGGTGAAAATAATCGAGGGAAATAAAATGTAGTTTTTAATAGGTAACTGACGCTTCAGTCATAGCTTGTAACGGCACATAAAAAAATTCATTAAAAAAACTCATTTTACTGGACATTATTTTCATCTTATTTCTGTTGTAATTTTCTTTCTGCTTTAAAAGACAACAATGTGTGTACACGGCAACGTTAACAAAAGGAACTTAATCAGTGCAGTGATTCCAAACTTTATTTTGATTACNCAACAATGTGTGTACACGGCAACGTTAACAAAAGGAACTTAATCAGTGCAGTGATTCCAAACTTTATTTTGATTACTTAAAACCCAGTGTTATTGCCTCGTACGAACAGCAGTGTATTAGCTTCACATGGAAGTGCAAGGAGCATAATTAACAACACAGGGTGTTTGGCACGGTGTTTACTTGTAATGGAGATGACAAAAGTTCTGAAATTATTCTGGACAAATTTTGCATATCGGGAAAACTACAATGTTACTGGAATAATATATCTGAAACCATAAAATCATTGGCCAGGATGAATTATAAAATATATCCCGTAGTAGAAAACGGCGTAATGAAGCCGGGAATACGTAGAACGCGTGCAGCGAGTTGCATATCACAAGGCGTCTTAGCCAGCCCGTGGTCTTTACGCCTGATGCCTGCAACTTGCTGTACACGTAGTAGAGAGCTGCGTATTCTCGGCGTCGCTGAGTCATCTTCCCCAGCTCTCTGCTATATACTGTACCATGTGATGAAACTCCTGGATATATTTATACTGCGATTTCGTGTTTCCTCCTCTTCACATATGCTGTGGTTTCAGTGTTGCCAGAGTATGTAGAAAACACTTCTTCTATTGAATTAACTCTATTTAAACTAAATTTCTCATATTAAAATACGTGCTTTTGATTGTTACGTAACTTTCTCTTTACACTTTGACTACAATGTTTTCCCCTCGGGAGAGCAGTTTTCGGTATGCAATGTGACAGGTATACGTTCCTTGCGGAAGATGTGATCTGCTATCGTCTTAATGGCACGTGTTCGCTTCGGCCAAGCTCGGCGGGTTAGATCGGGAATATACTCCAAACCCGAGCACCTGCACGATGTTCCCGCCTTAGAGATGAGAGAGAGAGAGAGACAATGCTCAGCGGAAGAAGCTGCGACAGCCGAAGGAGAGACTCGACGTCCCCGGCTGATGACGTACGACTCAGTGGACGGAGAGACAACGGGACACAGTAGTGAGAGTAACCTGAGAAAACTCAATGGCCACATTTATCATATGCAAACAATCCATCTTATGGGATGGAGCTAGGTTGAGGGACGAGGAGGGGAAGCGTATTACCATCGCATAGCAGCCGGCAAACATCTTGCACATTGTTACCAGTTCTCACACCAGATCTGAAGGGCATAAACTTGCCTAGGTGTCATCATAATGGTGTGTCTCAGCAAATTGATAGTAGATGAGACAGTTTAAGGCTCATATTATTTTGCGATGTCTCTGTTATTAGAAAATTTAAGTCAAGAAAACTGTGTTTTTATGTCGCAGTGTCATTAAGGCCATTCAATATCGTGGTATAAAGGCTGTTCACGGTAAATTGAGCACTTATGAAAGTACTNTCGCAGTGTCATTAAGGCCATTCAATATCGTGGTATAAAGGCTGTTCACGGTAAATTGAGCACTTATGAAAGTACTACTTAAAATATATTCGTGTGCACATTGTGTTTTCTTCCTTAACATTACCCAGGGCCACATCACTTTACTCATGCATCAATCAAGTAATACTGTCCGTAATTATTACNATTCTTCCTTAACATTACCCAGGGCCACATCACTTTACTCATGCATCAATCAAGTAATACTGTCCGTAATTATTACAAAACTAAATATCGTACACATTTGCTTATTCTTACACATATATGCTTTAAAACAAGAAAGCAATAAATATCATTTTAGGATTCACAAAAATGCCTACCTAATAATTTAAACTGAACGTTAGGTCATGGAGGTACTTTCCGGCCGTCGTTTCCAAATAGATTGGTCGCTTGCCAGTAAGTGTGCCCGTTAAAATATGTACAGGTAGGGAAAGTGACATTTTTCAAAAGTTGATTTCAAAAGTGCTCAATTAACCGCGAACGACCACTGTGAAAGGCCTGGCGGCCTCAAACCGCAAGGTGACAGAGGTACGATGTGAATGGCTGTCGTGGTGACACATCGCAGTGGAAGTCAGGGGAGAAACCAGTGTGTTTGCTTGCTGCTGTGTGGGGAAGTGGGAGGGGTGAGGGGTTACCCTCCCTCCAGCCAACCCTTATCGCCTTTGGTCAATATCAGCTTCGTGAGTCACTGCACACACAAAGCTGTGCGTGTCTGTGACAAACTGTAAACTTCTGTTCTGTGCTCTAGATGTATGTCTATTCACGGTTTATTCACAATGTTTGAATAAAACCTTTGGAAAATCATTCCACGTATATCGCGTTCCGTTGTTTCCTAAATGCGCCTTGTATCGCAAGAGTTTTATACTTATAAATGTCGCTGCCCGGGGTTTCCTTCGCGTGGGAAGGCACCGAGAGCTGGAGGTCAAGTTTGTAACGTTAAACGAAGAGAGCGGCCTATCACAAAGGACGCCGCCGCACACGCCGATAAACTTATCGCAGCTCGCACCTCGCTGACCCTGAGAAGCTCACATTTCTCTATGTAGGAATTTCATCACCATTATCTTTCCCAGAACAACTTGGATTGTCTCAAGTGTAAATACCACGTGCGGGTCTCTGAGGAGATAGTGATTAAGAGCCGAGAGTTTGGCGTCTCGTGCGACCTTGAGCGACAGTTGGGCGATCCCGGAGCGGCGAGGGACGACTGCAGCGATCTGCGAGAGTGCGTCGGCGAGCTTGTGTGCAGTGAAGGGTGGGACTGATCTGCGGGACTGTGGACTGGACGCGTGAGTGCAAAGACTTTGGGACGATGGAAATAGACAGTTTGAACTAAACGTGTGGAAATAATTGGAGCAGTTTTAGGGACATTAGCAAGAGTAAAGACTGTGATGAAGACTTTCTCTATCTCTCACGAAATCGAACCCCCTCCCCCTCAGGCGTCCCATGTAACAATACTTTTGTTAACATAAAAGTACCTTGATTTTTGTTAAACTTAATTTTTACATATGTTTGTTTATAAATTATATTTCATTTTTAATTGATATGAATTAAAAACAAGGCGAAAATAGGCGCGTTGGTAATGCATTGTAAGAAATAGTTCTTATGCAAAATATGATTACACTGAATGCGCAAGAATGCGGTGCAATATCCCTTTGGTGCAGTTTCCTAGACTTGGTTAAGCTTTGTTTGCGTGAGGCGTAGAGATATCCTGGAAGTAGAACTTCAGCAGGAAAGTGTGAAGTAACCGCGAACGGAGTATACACGATGCGTGATCCAGAAGTATCGGGACCGGCGTCGTGCGCCAGGAGCGAGGCCACTTTACCTCGGTCCCACCGCGCATGCGCCGTAAGTTGACACGCCCTAGCTCCATTCGCTTGTTTCCACTAGTCCTCTGAACGAACGTGTGTAATGTGTGGTCGACACATTCACCATGACGAACAAAGCTGAGCATACAATGTTTGCCGAAACCTTGGTGCTACCTGGGCAGAAGCCTTCGCAAAGTTGCAGAAAGTTTCTAGGATGGACGAAAAAGTGTCAGTTTTGCTGGTCTCCCGGGACATCCATATAACTGGAATGTAATAAAAACTAATTACCAGTTAAAACGCATCATTTCGCTTAGAAACTGTTCCAATTATAAGGAACTTTACTCATTCCAACAGCTTGCTTTCTACACAGAAGGAAACAACAAGGGAAGTGAAATGAAAATATAGATATGTACAACTCAGCGAGTTAAAACTGAATATATGTTGTCAGTCACCTCTGCAATAAAACGTCGTAGATATGACCAAGCATGTAATTCACTCTCTCAATGTTATAACATAGGCCATATCAACTAGGGAAGCGAACAAACACTACATTTAGAAGAACTATTATATAGGATGATTATTGTCTTTTATTGTCTTTTTCAAGAAAGGTTGAAAGCTAAATGCCATTAGTCCTAACGGGCCCATAACCACAGTACAGCAGCTGAAATGTGAAAACATCGAGGAAAAATCTACTTAAAAAAAAAAAACGTGAACTTTACTGCTCTAACCCGCTCGGTCACGCATTAATTTCGGAGTTCAATGTTTGCAATCATGCAATGAGATGTGCTTGTGTTCAACACTTATCTCGCTACCAGTGTACAACGTGCTCGACGATACTGGCACTAACCATTCCTGTCAAAGTGGTGTAGGAAATTACATAATCAATATTAAGTCACAAAGAAGACTGCGCAGTGATGCCTTGCTGTGTGCAGCACCAGTCATAAGTACCATTCACGTGCAACGTGTCCACAATCGTTCGTGGACGCGCTGACTAAACAGACCTATGGCGGTTATTTCATTGGTTTGGAAATAAATTATTTCCGCCAGTTTATCGTTGTGTCGTCTCTGATCAAACATTTGTAGGGTGGCTGTACTGCACTGATATACGGCAACAGGAATCTACTCTCTGCCTAGTGCTTACCTGTGTTGCACTCCAAAACCAATATTTATGGCTTGTGATCTTGTCGCGGGTGCAATGATTTACGCATTACGCAAATGTCATTTCTGAGATTGCTGGTCTGGGTTGCCACCATAAAACATATCCGCCATTGTATTGGAAAACTGTTACTCGTTGCAAATTTGGAAATGTTATGCAAGGTGAATATAGGAATGGGAATGTCACGCGAATTCGCTTGCGAGAAAACCGGAATTCAAAAACATGTCCATGTGAGTAAGTTTTACAATTTGATCGCGGTTAGTTAGGCGGATTGTGTACGACTCTTGGTAAATAAAGAGACATCCCATTTTCACGAAAAGACCAAGTTATTATAGTCTATTCGCAATATCTTCACCCTTTTGAATTAAACTTTCGGAAAACCACGCTATGTCTGCTGTATTTGATTCTTTCCTAAATATGCCATGTGATACATTGTATCAAAAGCGTTTTATACTTCAGTTAACATAAAAGTATTTTGTTCTGTATTAAATTGTACTTTTATTTGTATCTTATCTGTAGAATTAAAATGAATAAAAGCAGAAGAGTATAATTCTTCTGGTAAATTCCTAGTAAGGAATAGTTCTCATGCAAAATGGCATTAACAAGGTGCGCGGAATGCGTTGTTCCTTTGGTGTAATCTTCTAGACTTCGTTAACTTGCGAGAGGCGGAGGAATACAATGGAAGTAGAACTTAGCAGGGCTTCAGAAGAGTTGGAAGTGACCTTGAATGGTCTAGGGGCACCCGATTTTCGTGACAAGATCTCGTGACTAGTTGTATTTCAAATTACTTCTATAATTGGATGAGTTGCTTCTTATGTGCCTTAGTTTTCTGCCTGCGAATCACAGACGTATATAATCGGAGTAACTTAAGTTTTGATTGGCTCAATCAAGTAGACAACGTTATCTCACGAAAACACGCAGCCAATAAAGAGATGTAGACTGCTGTGCTATAATACCCCTAGTGTTTTTAAATATAGGCTGCTTAGAAATCATTTTGCAAAAATCGGGTTGACCTAATTATGGCTGCATATTTGTTTGATATTACCATCTAATAATGTAATTGTACTAAGTTTTCTTGTGGTGCTCCTCGTCAAGTCTGTGGCGTCCACTCAAGAAAGGGGGAGGGGGAGGTGCGAATGCTCCCTTGCTCCCCTGCTTTACGACCCCCTTGTATACTTCTATATTTGAAAACAATTTGACTCGGATCCACTTTCATAATTGTATGACTTAAGTGTTATGCGTTTTTTGGTGCCTGCCCGGCGAATCACAGACTTTCAGTATCGGAGCAACGCAATTGTGATTGGTCACTGAAGCGAAAAGATTGTCTTCTCATGAAATACAACGCAGCTATTGAGATAAGAAAAACTGCTAGAATGCGTGTAGCGTTTTGAAATCTAGCATGCGCGGAACTCTTTCCGCGAAAATCACGTGTGTCTATACATGACCCCTCCTCCCCCACCTGTTTTTTCCTAACAATTGTAAGAAGACATTTCCTTGAGTGTATCTGAGCTACATAAAGGTTTCTGGAGAACGAGAAGTTGTACAATCGTTGCGCGGAAAACAGGTGCTGCTATGCATACAGTATATATCGAGTAGTGCCGGCACAACAGTTCACAGCTTTCCGAGTTCGAAATTCTGATAAGCCATAGACATACGTTCCCTTGTCAGAATTTAAGAAAGTTGAGGTTGGTTATTGTAATTAGGGGTAGTGAAATTCCCCGAAAAGATTTCAATACAATTTATATTTTAAAACACTGTCAGGTCGTTTACATATCTTGATTGGCTGAATTACTTTTTGACACGTGTTAACTGCCTGCACACGAATCACGTAGGAGCCGTGCCGATGTCGAATTTTGCGTGGCCCGGTTAAATATGAAAACGCTTTCTCAAGCAGACAGCAACCAATGGCGAAAGACAAAACTATTGTTGGGTGCTTATAACTTTGAATTCTACCGTGTACTCATATTATTTTTAGCGAAAAATCACTAGCTCTAATTATTCTTCAGTAAACTATTCTCCCGACTAACAATCAGGAATAAATGGGCAGGGAAGTTAATGGACGTAAAAATTTAATCAATCGTAGCATCCTCTGGAAAAATATTCTCGTGACTTACCAAAATGAATAGTGGGGACTTCCGTAATCATCTGTGTGATTCACTGCTTTCCCAATAGTTTAGCGACAGTCGTGGACCGGCCTGGGCCTCATGACGTCGTCGAGGACACTGTGTGTGTGTGTGTGCCCGAGCGGGCGCTATAGGCCTGGCTAATCATGTGACGCAGTGAGTGTCGCCACGCTACGCCGCACACCATCAGTGTCACCAGCCGCAGACTGTTGGCAACACTGCCCCCGCTGACTCACCGCCAAGCCTTTAGAAATACACACAGAACAAAATTTCCTTACTTATACAAAACTTTTTGTTTTTAAACTAATTGCCAAGATAATTTTTGTAATACTACAAGTTCATTAGAACGAAGTTCACAATAGTTAGCAATTTAAGTATACACAGGTAATGCTTATTTTAGCAATCAAATACTGCAGACTTCATTAACATTAAAAACACAAAAATATATTATTAAGTTATAATTTTTTATATATCTCAGTGTTGTAAATACACTCCAATCTACTTGTAACGTTACATAAATTATTTGGCAACTTTTTTGCTAGTTATTGTTTGTAAAACTTGCAAACAAATGTTAGAGTATGCAGTTTGATCTTCAAACCCAATAGCATATTTGCAGTAACCATGGCAACTAATTAGTTCTATATTTTAACGACTTATTAAAAGTCTAGTGATCATAATATGTTTTACTTTATCTGACGAGCTTTAAAATGTATAGATTTCTTACATTTTGGATTTATGTATATTTCGTTTTTTTTTTCATAACTTCTGTTTTAGAAAGCCTATCGAAAATTTTAATGTTTGCATAACATAACAGCTTTCCAAAAAATCCTTAACTGTTACGCATAAATTTCGTCTTATTACTTTTCCGAATTGCGACTGAAAAGAATAACTTCACTAAAACAGTTTTGTAGCGATAAAAAAATTGCTGGTAGCTACAAATTTACACCAGAAAATGTTTTTGAAATTTCAATTTTTATTTGCAACCACAAAATAACTTTTGTGGTCACCATTAAATTAAGTGTACTGATAGGCAATAATGGCTTTGTTAGTCGCAGCAAAAATGTTACTGTTAAAATACGCCAGTTGGCGTGTCAGTGTTCATGATGGATGGAGGTCTGAGTAAAAATAATGAACTAAATTTTATTTTTATTTTATTTACACAGCTATTATTTATAAAATTAAATTACCTATCTCTGCAGTTAGGCTCTTACTCTTTGAACCTATTTAAACCCAGTGTAAACTACTGTGTACATCACGCACGTGTAGGTAATGTTTGCTCAGTACTGCACACTGCGAAGCTCAATGTCCAATGATCTTACCTGCGGGTAAATGATTCGCAAACCGTCTTACTAATCTAGGTAATAATTGGTTCATATAATTGTAGCCGAAAATTTGTATAGACTACAGCTAATTGGCCATGACAACGAAACAAGTGTTGTATCGACTTAAGTACAGCACGCACCATAAATATTTTTATTTGCAACACCTGAAACCGTAAATTAAAGTGGGTCTGAAAGGGTTAATCCTCCTTGAGCGCAATATTTAATGTCTATCTCGACTCTAATTATAGTCCTTTTCAATGGTTCTATATGTGTTACAGCCACTTAATTCACACTCGTTATTTGCGCATACTCAATCTGTCTACTGCCATCTTTTAAAATGTCTTACACTCACGCATCCAGTTAAATGGTCCGGCCTGTCAGTCTCACTCTTCACTGTACCGATGTTCGCAGTCCGCAGACTTCACTCCCGCTGATCACTCTTGCCGCCACTCGACGCTCTGCTGGCTCGTCGTCTTCTCTGTATTCGCACACCTGGCGCTTGAGGTCAGACAACCCACAAAATTATAAACCCTAGTCCGTCTGCTAGGATGCCTGTCGCGGCCTAAGTAGTTTACTGGCCCAATCTAGAAGATTTCGCGCACACCGAGTCTCACTGAGAGAGGTCAGAGCAGCAACCAGAACATTCTCTCAAAGGGAACCTCAGAAATTCAATCGCTGAAGGCGAGGAGCGCGTGAGTCCCGATAGGCTTATCGCGGCGGCACGCGGCCGCTTGCCTTTGTAAATCGCCACCCACTTCTCGCGTTACAACTCTAAGCCAATAACAGGCCTACAAGGGAAAAGTACCGATACGTGTGCCACCTGGTCCGAGGTAGAACTGGCTACACACTGGGGCAGCAGCCAATGAACATAAAGCCGAGGCTCGAGAATACATACGACAGCGGAATGTAGCCTACATGTCGTTTACAACGCGACATTTTCCTGTCCCTAATTAAGACTATCTCTCACGAATTCATTCGTAACCTGATGCAAGCAGACGAATACGGATAAATATGGCATCGTGGCCTTCTTCCAACCAAATATAATCAATGGCAACAAACAAATATTTTTTTCAATAATCAGATAATTAAGTGAGCACTAAATTTCTTCAGTACTTGTCAATCTACTGTTTTTGTGCACCACGATGATTTTACCTGTAAAAAGTTTGCGTTCGAAAGCATTAGGGAAATAGTTTTAGTAATTTTGTGGGGACAATTTCACAGTTGGTAATAGCTACAGCCGTAAATAAAATACCGACTTCAGAAAATATACAATGCAATGTCCTGTGCCCCATCTTTGCGAGAACTTTTTTTTTAGGACGGACATCTAGGCCTAGTAAAAGTTCGATTAATCCAATAGCGAATATAAATGTGAGATATAGTGTTTTGAAATACAATCAGTCCTGGAACACTTTTCTCGACATTCTGGTGTCCTAGGGCATTTAATTTTGGGTACAGTAAACTCGACACTATAAAGACAGACGACCAGCCTATAAAGAACGCCGTGCGGTATACTGTTGTGTCAGATGTACTTCGATGTGACGCTGTTTAGTGAGAATACAGACACCAACAGAAGTCGTGCTCCTGTAGTCCATTCGCGGCTTTTTCACACTTTTTGAATCAAACCTTTGAAAAATCACCCTAAATATGACGCATTTGGTTGTTCCCTAAAAAATGCCATGCATTACAAACGTTTTAAATTTGTGTTAACATAAAATTACCAAATTTTTGCTAAAAGAAACTCTTCCTTAAATTTCGTCTATTAAATGTATTATTTCATTTATAATTAATATGAATAAACACAGGGAGAAAAAAGGTGTGTTGGTAATGCCTAGTAAGAAATAGTTCTTATGCAAAATACTATTATACCGAGTGCGCAAGAATGCGGTGCGTTAGCTCTGTGATGTAATTTTCTAAACTTTGCTTGTATGAGGTGCGCGGAAGAATATCCTGGAAGTAAAACTTAAGCAGGGCTTCAACAAATGTGGAAGTAACCGTGAGTGGACTACATACTGACGAAAGAAAAAGCGACTGGTTTGTACCTGGTTTTGAAGGCCATTCAATGCGCGCCGAGTGCAAAACTGTTATGATAAGTAGGGACTCCACTGTCCTATGTGTTTTCTGCCACTCCAGTGTATAGACAGTGTCTTGCCTCAGACCAAGTGGCACGGCATTCGGCGCGTGTTTCCTTGCAAGCCTGTTATTGGCTCAGGGTTCTCCTGGGCGTATCTAATTAACTCTAGTCCAATCGTTAACATGACATAAATGTACACGAATCTGAAGTCTAGTCTGTCCTAAAATGAATTCCCGAAATACTCGTTAAAAATGGTAACTAATTTCCCCTTTTCGCTAATAACACTACTGCGAATATGCAAGTCCCCGTTTACATCTAACTATATATGTTGTCACAGAAAAGTAAACCATACAGAAGTCGAATAGCGTGACGGTTCCTTCAACGTGGGCGTAGCCGTTTGATGATTGGCTGTGCGAGGCTGTGGGAACGGACCGCGTGTCTGATTGGCCACCGCGTGCAGCGAAAGCTTCCTTATTGGCTGGGCTGTCGAGCAGTAAGTAAACTACCAGGTGTTGAGTGAGTGAGTGCGTGAAAGGATTTGGACGGCTCTCAACGTCGAGTTCTCGAGATCCGACGAGGGTGAAGCGAGTTGAGTTTGGAGCAGCGCCGGAATAAAAGGACGGGGGAAACGGGAGATCCCCGAGAAAACCCCCCGATCAGGCGCATCGTCCGACATGATTCCCACGTACGGAAGTCGGGAGCCAGCCGGGAATAGATTACGGTTCGCTTAGTTGGAAGGCGAGTAGTCTAACCACTACACCACCGCGGCCTCCCACTGCCAAGTGTTGATTGACGAACCGTGTTCTCACACGTTGCTGGCTATTGATGCCATTTTCCTGGCGTGTGCTACTGGAGTTAGCGGTACGAATGACAGTTTATTTCTCGCGTCTGTGTTGTGATACTCTTACGTTAAGTTTTTTTAAAGGTTGGCTGCTAGAGCGTTTAATTTACCACAGACCACATTATTTCTCCGGAGGAAACAGGGTGGATGTGATATGCGCTTATCTAATCTATCTCATAAGAAGCTCTGGGCTCAATGTGACATGGCATGCCTGATAAAAAGATAAGCGGCAGGTGGTTCGGATTCCACGAAATCCATACATAAACTTCCGCTGTTTCCCATCATTGTGAACATTGCTGTAAATATTATTATTTCAGAAATAAAATTACTCACATTATTTTAAGGGGGTGCTCAACGATTTTTACTCAAAATTTGTCAAAATAGGAAATTTTACTCTAAATTTCCCAAAAAAATCACCCGAGTAAAATTCTGAGTTGGATTTTGACTGATTAATAAAGGTTTTATTGATAGACTAACGATACAATTAAAATGGCATAAAATACAAAAGACACTGAACAACAAGATCATGAACTAAACTGAAACAAGCAAAACTCTAATAACGTCGTGTAAAAACCATCTTTTACGGAAGAGTAACCTATCGTTCATAGAGAGTTTGTTGACCGCTCTTTCGTGACGCCTTGGAATTGCGCTCGTCATCTGTTGTGAGCAACGACAAAAGTATCAGGAGGCAACCATCACCTATTGATGAAGCAAAGGTCTCCAGTCCATTGTCCACACTGCAATGTCAAGTACACTGCACAAAGTACATTATAGGCTGACTGTCAGCTAATAAAAAACCGTGTCACAATTAATTTGTTTTCCCCTCTATATGCAACAGGTTATAACATCCGTATTGTTTATATGAGTAATTGAAAAAAAAAATACTTTTTACTTTTGTTGTATTGTAGTACTCTTGTAAGCGTATGGCAAATATTAACAATATATAGGGACACCTGAATTTCGCGAAAAAATTCCACGACCAGTTAAATTTCATAGCACTTCAGCTGAGAAGCACTTTGGTGATGGGATGGTTTCCGTGTTGTGTGTCTTGGGTGTCTGCGAGTGAATCACAGATGTACAGTACTAAAGTTTCGTTATTATGATTTTACAGTCAGGTGGGGAAGTGTCTTCACACAGACACACGCCACCAATAAGTAAAATAAAACTGCTGGTACGCCCGTAGGGTTTTGAAAGCCAGCATGTGNATACTTTTTACTTTTGTTGTATTGTAGTACTCTTGTAAGCGTATGACAAATATTAACAATATATAGGGACACCTGAATTTCGCGAAAAAATTCCACGACCAGTTAAATTTCATAGCACTTCAGCTGAGAAGCACTTTGGTGATGGGATGGTTTCCGTGTTTCCGTGTTGTGTGTCTTGGGTGTCTGCGAGCGAATCACAGATGTACAGTACTAAAGTTTCGTTATTATGATTTTACAGTCAGGTGGGGAAGTGTATTCACACAGACACACGCCACCAATAAGTAAAATAAAACTGCTGGTACGCCCGTAGGGTTTTGAAAGCCAGCATGTGCGGAATTTTCTTTAACGAAATTCGTGTGTCCCTAACGATAGAATGTACATATATCCTCCCCCTCTTCCCGTAGGTTATCCAAACTACATCAAGTAGGGACGTTATTAACCTCTTTACGTACACGTCAATTCTTCGTTTCAGGTGTTGCAAAAGAAGACATTTTGGTTTGATAAGTACTTACGAATTTCGTATAACAGCTGACACTGTGTAACCTATGGAAAAGGGTTTCAGCAGATCCACGACACAAGATACGACCAATTATAAAATAGTCGGTGTGTCGGCAGCAGCCAATAGAATTGCCCAGAGAAAGGCGAAAGCCCGTATTGGTGCCAGCATCTGAACTTGTTCTGCAACACTTCAGATACGAATAACAAGATACCTGTAAAATTCGCGTTATTATTTGGGAACACGTTAAACTTCAAACACACATACCTTTGTATACGCTTGTCATTGGACCATACTTAATTTGACAAGCCATTGGTAACCCCGCGACAATAAATGAACACTTCACAATGTGTAGTTCAATCACGTGCAATCCAGTCAGAAAGATGGCGACTTCACTTCTATGCAGCAGCCAATGGAGAAACGATACCGGCTCCAGTGTAAACAGCATTGTGAAGTTTAGCCTGATGCCATGCAATAACGCGTCACAATATGTTAAGTGGTCAACCCACTCAGGCGCAGTGTCTACAATTGTTTGTGCTTTATTAGGGAATGTTAGATTTGATCTGTACTGTACCCTGCGAAGGCCAGCGGCCAGTCTTCCTTCCTGCAGGTGTGTCGTTCGCAAGCAGAACGACCTGCAGACTAGACTTCACTGCCCTATGTATTTTAGAGCCTCATCTTTCTGTTCATTGGCTGCAGCTCCAGTGTGCAACCAGACCAGGTGGCACGGGATTCGGTGCTCGTTCCCGTGTAGGTAAGTTATTGACTCAGAGTTCACCTGGGCGTGTCTAACAAACTGTGCTCCAATTACGAACGTAACATAAATGTACATTTGTTCGAAGTCTAGCTTGTCGTAAAATGAATTCGCGAAACCTCCCAGTCCCTAGCTATAGTAACTCGTATGCCATTCCAGTACAACGGCACTAAATACATACTCGAACGAGGGAAAGACCGATCTTGTGGCGAATGAGAGAACTAGATAAAAGTTATTGGACAATTTTTTGCAACAGCTTCACGCGTTTGACCATGTTCTTTACATTCAGCGGTTCACCTCAAATTATTTGGAATAATAGAAAGACGGGGAGAGGTCAAGTAAAATCCACTAATCTTTTATATCCACCATCTAGCAGCCGCCGGATGTAAACAAGCTGGTAAACAGAGCCCCGCCCTCGAGGAGCTGTTTCGTTCTTTCGAGGCCCCGAGGAGAGAAGGCGATAGGAACAACTCTGGCACGCAAATATACAAACCCAGAGCCCCTACACGCAAGGCGCGGCAATACAGTATGTATCCATAACTTCCAATGGCATCGTATGACATCAATCAAAACACCCGCAAGGCCATACGAGGCGTAGCATTGCTTCACCTGGCATCAGTTACATGAGTCCAAGAAATGCTTAGTAAACCCTTTCAATCCCAGTGTAGACAACTGCCTACATGTTGCACGGTGAGGTTATATTTGACTGGTACTGTAAACTGCAAAGTTCAGTGCCCAGTGATCTTTTATGGGTGTGACGGATTCGTAAGGCCACCTGTTTCTCGCGAAAACATTCACGCGAAGGAAAGACTCCAATGTGCTATGGCATACGTGCAGTCTTCCTTTGGTTATTGGCCACGTGCTTACTTGACTGGGCCAATCAGAACCGGACAACCCCGACACTGAGTGTTCGTGATTCGCGGGCAGACACCTGGTCATAATCGTCCAATCGCGAACTCGGATCTGAGCTGCAGTGTTTTGGAGCACGAGTAGTCGTGAAATATCATCGCGAGAAGCACGTGGTCCTACTGATTGGCAAATCACGCGGCTGCTCTGCGTTGTGGCTGGTCCATATCTCCGACCACAAAAACCAACGTCTGCAGCTCTTTACTTGTATTAACGATACGTACTTTTTACCAACTTAAATACAGCACGCATAAAAAAATTCTTTCTTTCAACACCAAAAATGTTAAATTAATATGAGAATGAACAGCATAATAGCGCTGGCCACAAAAAAAAAAAACATTATTTTTTTGTTCAGCGGAAAATGAAACGACGGACTGTGCACAATTGTTTAAGTAAGCTGTCCTCGCATAAAATAATTTCAGATCGCATAGTTTTTGAATTATAACATGTCAAAATTCTAATTTTAGTGTTTTTTTTTACGTACAAATAGAATATACGAAATCATTTACAGAATATTTAGCAGGGGCGATTGAAAGGTCATCTTTTAATTAATTTTAAGGTATGCGTAGAAAAATTTATTTTACAAAAATCATAGATGGATACAAATAAAATATGTATATGCACAATATCCTTATTTTGTGTAGTTTTTTAAAATTGTGAAAACATTTATATTGCGATTTCAAAGATTCCTTGAAGTAACTGATGGTATCTTATTTCGGTGTGAATTATACCACTTCAGCGACTTAGATTTTTTTATTTGTATGTCCCAAAAACACTGCAATTGCTTTATTTTTTATAAAACTAAGATTGTCTAAAACCTTTTATACTAGGAAATAGTGCTCGTAAGTAATGTCTACAAATTGAACAGCACTGCGTAAAAACATAAAATAATAGATTATCTTGTGATCAGCATTATTAAGTACGGGGAACATTTGCAAAAATATGAAGACATTATACTATATAATGCATGCAAACGACTCTCGTTCCATGCGCTAAAACCCTGAAAAGAAGCATGCAAAAGTGGTTACCGCAAATTCTGAAAACGACTACCTCGACAATCTAATCACCTACATCACCTACATCACCTGTATCACCTATGTGCGCTGTGTTATGTTGAAGTATACGCTCTAGTTTCAGACACGTTGGTGCGATGAGTGCCAATGTACGTGTTTTATAATGTATGCAAGTTGTTGAAGTGTTTCCCTAATGGAAGTTACGCGCTCCTACTAACGTTTGCAATTTGTTATTCCCGTGAATACATCATTCTTACACCTCAGTTATTTATACTCCATAGGAATGGAATCTTGTGGTCATTGTTGTTACACTGTAGAATGTAATGTTACTGTTTACATCTGTTGAAGGCCGCATCTTGTCCTCTATTCGCAAACGTTCGGAGCTAATATATTAAGAATTTTTTTTTTCAAGGATTCGATTATTCGTGATATAGTATGTTTGGTGACAGAATACTTCTGAATACAGAAGTAAAACCGCCGCTTACGTCGCGAAATACAGCCACACGCGTCAGCAAAATTGCGTCACTGCCCAGCTACATAACAGCGACTGGTAACTTCCTTGCCTGACAGATGGGGTCGCGGTGGCTGAGCGGTTAGATTGCTCGCCCCCAACGAAGAAGAACCGGGTTCAATCCCCGGCCAGGTCACTCCCGGATTTTCGCAAGTGGGAATCGCGCCGGAGAACTGGCTGTGCGCGCGTAAAGCTTCGCTGGCTGGGGTGATACCCCCGCAAGCGAACCTGTCGGTAAATAATGTACGTGTTAACTGAGCAGTTATGTATCCAACTCATTACAAATACCGGCTCACAAAAAACATCAAATGGAACACTGTCGTAGCCTTTTAATTTACATGAGAGAAAACAACGTTTTTACAATTAATTTTTGTTTTACCACCTTTTACGTTTTGTCAACATATGCTATTATTATTTTTTAAATTTGCTTCTTAAGTTAGTTTATTAAAAGCTGAGCCTGAATACGTCCGGGAATAGTTCACTGTCGTGTGGATTGCATCCCGGCGAGTAACTACAACTGACATGCAAGCACGCAGAGGGAAGTTAAGAAAAAAGAGCAGATTGTTGTTTGTTAGTGGCGGGCGCTGGTGCACCATCGGCGGGGGAGATATCACTTCGTGTCTCACCTCACAGCCAAGCAGTGGATATATTGTATGCCACACGCCTACTCCACCTCCTGCACCGGACTAGAGCATTCATGTGACTTGCGTCATCACCGCCATCCACAATAAAACCACACCGTATTTAAGAATACTGATGCTAAACAACCGCTAATTCCGTGAATTACACACCGAGAAAAAGGGTTTGTTGAGTCAAACAAATTTTGCTTCGCGTAACCAAATCAATTATTTTTATAAGGGCAACGAAATATTTTGTTTTCGAATTCTAATTATTTTGTCGTTCTTATTTGGCTGCCCCAAACAAAGATTTAATTGGATCTGCGTACATTAAAGACTTTCGGCTAACATAAAAAAAATTTAACCCGATGTCATTAGAACCTATATCATCTGCACCCGAGCGGAACACCCTAGCAACATCATGAAGTGACTACAGATGAAGTTAGAACGTTTCTAATTACATATACAGCAAATACTGGTTTGATATTGTAATGTAACGAAAAATATTATATTGTTAGAGAACCGGAAATTTCGCGAATTAATTTGATGACATGTAAAACTTCAACCACATGTGCATGAGAGTATCTGCTTCTATTGGATCTCAGTTTGTTAGCGACACCCCAGACCACGTTCAGCCAATTACGAACCTGCTAAGGAAACAAGGCACGTGCTACCTGATCTGGAGTTAAACTGAAGAAACAACCAAAGAACAACTTAAAGGAGCTCGAGTGCACATAGTGCTGTGGAGTCTAGCTTGTAGCAGAACGAATCCGCGACATCTCCGGGTCTCTATATATTGTGTATGATTAGTATATATATTGTGTGTGAAGAGTATATATTGCCTATGAAGAGTATATATGGTGTAATATGAGTATATATAGTGTATGAGTATATATAGTGTATGAGTATATATTGTGTATGATGAGTATATATATTGTGTATGATGAGTGATGAGTATTTATATTGTGCATGATGAGTATATATATTGTGTATGATGAGTATATATAGTGCATGAGTATATATTGCCTATGAAGAGTATATATATTGTATGATGAGTATATATATAGTGTATGATGAGTGATGAGTATATATTGTGTATGATGAGTATATCTTGTTATGAAAAGTATATATATTGTGTATGAANAGTGTATGATGAGTGATGAGTATATATTGTGTATGATGAGTATATATTGTTATGAAAAGTATATATATTGTGTATGAAATGTATATATGTTGTGTATGAAAAGTATATATATTGTGTATGATGAGTATAACGTCTCGTGTGTGTCTCATGAGATAAGTGTTTCTTGTCCGGTTAGCACTGCAGACACACTGGAGTGGAAATGGGACCCAGAATGTATGCGAACACCATTAAGAAACCGCCTTTCAGCTCCTCAGTTAGCACAACTTTGCAGATACTCGCAAAGCCTTTGGTAGCTCTGATTCCCTTAAATATTTTATAAAAAGGATGAAATCAAGTTTCAGAATAATTGAAGGAGCGGACCATTTACACATCAAAGTATTCACATGGTCTTCAAAAATAGAATTAGTGTCGATTATACCAAGCTAGCAAAATAATAAGCATACGTCTGATCAGGGCGAATGTGTAAATTAGCATTTATCGTAAAATTCATTGATAGGAAATAAAGATCACTCAGTCTCGAGCATTTAAAATCAAGATCTCTTAAAATCATTAATAAAGTCCGGGTTAAACATTGTGCAAACTGTATTAAAATTTTATTCGAATGTGGTGCAGAATAAAAATTGTTAATTCAAAAGAGCTGCACACTGTCGCAATTTTTCAGACTTAACAGGAACTGAAAATGCTGATGATCATTGACGTAGCTCGCGGGGGAACCGGAACTCGTAAAAAAATACGCCGATATCTCTGCCGCAGTAGTGGTTCCTCTTCTGTTTGCGACACCAAAATTCTTCCCTAAACGATAAGTAGGCCCAGCGAATTTTCGCGAAAAAATTGGAGCACACAGTATGCTTTAATACTATGTATAAAGCCCAGCTGGGTTTATACCTCCACTGGCTGCTGCCTGCATGGACATTCTAACCGAGCCAATCGAGATACGGTAACTTTGGCACTGATCCTTCGTGAATCGTGCGCAGACAATTAACACCGGCCAAAACATGATTCAGCCAATCAAGAAAGCTGAACAACCCTTTCATTCTTTGAATTACACCTGGTCTCGAAATCTTTTCGCGAAATATGACTGCCCCTAACGATAAGCTCACGGGCTTATACGTGTATGTTACAGGCTTGGCACACGACCATGACATGAACGCGGAAGACGAACCATATCTTACATTTTAAATACACGCTTGTCGTCCGGACACGGGCCTTTTCTATTCTTCACAACATAACCACGTCTTCGTACAAACGTACATGCCCAGTTTATTATAACTCGGACTCGTTAGGCAACAAATTAAATTAACTTTATAGCTGGGTGATCACCTCATATAAAAAAATCCAATATGGCTTGCCCTTCTTCAACAATAATTTAAAACATTCGCCGAGAAAATACAATTTATCAACAATATCTCGTTTAAAATCCTTTCTTCTCATAGGATAGCTAGTGACGCATCACGTAGTTACAATTATAATCTTGACCATAAAAAAATGTTACAACTTTCTCTGTTATGAATATTAATTTCTTTACTAGTTCTTATTAAAAACCAACTTTCTTCATATCACGTGTAAATTAGTGGAACTGGCACTTCTGATGGCAGATAAACTTCTAACCTACAATGAAACATTGCCAAAATAAATGAATAATGCTTATTGCATCCAAATATGGTTTTTAGGTTAAATAAAAAAATTTAGATTTCAAATTACGTGTGACTTATCTTAGATCAAGACCATCAAATTATGAAAATAATAAATAAATTAGCATATATTTATCAGGTGTTACATTGGACAAAGTGCGTTAGTAAATATTTCAAGTTGCACAGCTTTACTTTGAAGTTTCTTGTCGAACTTGTTTTTATGCAAACAAACTTTCGATCTGTATTTCCGAACGAAGGCAATGAGTGGCCTAACAAATTTTTAAGTTACGGTCTATTCAACTAAATACTTCTTTCTCTCAGTGCAACGGCACACGTCAACAAAATGGCGTCACGGATCAGCAACATGCCGGAAGACTACGCGAAGTTCTGCTGCGGCACAATACTGCACGCACGCGCTCCACTAACAAGACAGAAGCTTGCAGTGCAATGAAATAACAGTTTACTTACACATTTGGGCAGAAGGCGCGGGGCTCACAGTGTCTGTGGAGTGTGTCGGCCACCGCGGGCCACAGCCAGTGCAGCCCTGAAGCATGTTGCCACGCACATTGCATAGCTTCCCGGCGTGGCACTGATTATGTCAAACTGCTCTCCGTATCCGCGTCTTGAGCTCATCCCTCGTGTCAAGTGGCGTGGCATACACACTCGACTTGACGTGAACTCACAGCCAGAAGTGAGGCGGTGTGAGGTCAGGTGAGCGTGGTGGCCATGCTGCGGGGCCTCCCCTACCTACGTGGGAGTGCGCGTCGAGGCGCCAGCGAACAGCAATGGCGGAAGGAGGTGGGGCCACGTCCTGCTGCAACCACATCACCTCACGAGCACCTACAGGTACATCCTCCAAGTATTCCAGTACCAAGTTGTCAGGAACTAGAGATACGTAGTATCACTGAGATGGGAGACCCTGCGGCACTGAGCGGTGTTATCCGGCACGCAGATCTGCGCACAGTACGCACAGTTGCATACCCGCCCCTGCACATTGCCACTGCTGTAGTCTATTCGCTGCTTCTTCACTCTTTTTGAAACAAACCTTTGTAAAATCGCCCTGTGTATGGCGTTTCCAACAGTTAGTATAAATCACANTTCTTCACTCTTTTTGAAACAAACCTTTGTAAAATCGCCCTGTGTATGGCGTTTCCAACAGTTAGTATAAATCACAAACGTTTAATACTTATGTTAACATAACAGAATCTTATTTTTTGTTACATTTAGCATTTACAATTTTTTTTATCTACAAATTATAATATTTAATTTCTAACTAATACGAATGAAGACAGAGAGAAAATAGGTGTGTTGGTAATGGCTAGTAAGGAACAGTCCTCATGGAAAATATTATTACACTGAGCGCGCACGAATGCGGTGCGTCGACTATCTGGTGTAATTTTGTAAGCTTTGTTTGTATGCACGAGGCGGAGGAATATCCTAAAAGTAGAACTTAAGCAGGGATTCAGAAAAGTTGGAAGTGATCGTGAATGGACTATATTAGCGGGTCAACTATGAACGTTAGACAATTTGTTCCTTAATTAAATATGCTGCACGTGTACTCATCTACGCCACTCTGGTGTTTATTATCATTTGTTCGAATACATCCGGTATATTACACACACAGAGTTACTCTAAACAGTTTTAGAGTTTACTTGGTGTGAAGTTAGAGGGAATAAAACTTAAAGTAATTGTTAAGATAGATAAGTTACCCAGAACATTTTATTTAAACACACTGTAAACTATATGGGATGAAAATACGTTTCTGAAAATTATTTTCTTGGGCCGATATATGGCACCCACAAAACTTTGGTAGCTAATGTCATCCCCCCCCCCATGCTAAGTAAATAGGTGTCATAATATTGTCGTAAACATTTCGGAAACGAATTATCACGGTGAAGTTAACACGTTGGTGTAACACTCTCAGGCGAACGATTATCCAGAAAACAACCACGACGTTTGAAACAGCGCTCTTGTTTGTCATCTAGCCAACCTGCCAGGCGGAGTTTTAATTTCTAAATTAAGGGACATATTATTACATATAGGTAGGGCCAGTGACTTTTCGCGTAAAAATCGGAGCACACAGTAGACTTCAATACTATATACAAACCTCGACTGTTGTTATACCTCCATTGGCTGCTGGTGCCGTGTCCGTCTTTGACCAAGCCACTCAGGACTAAGTAACTCTGACACTGAACCTTCGTGATTCGTGCGCAAACGGTTAACACGGACCACAACATTTTTTAGCCAATCAAAGGAGCTGGACGACCCTACAGTGCTTTGGACTGTATCTTGTCTCGGAATATTTTCCCGAAATATCACTGCCCCTACATATAGGCTATTCACGGTAAAGTGAACATTTTTGAAAGTATAAGTCCTATAGTATTTTCTTCCTTATTTTGAACAATGAATATCTTCACAGAATTTTTACCTGGACATAAACATATTCACAAACAACAACAATTGGAGAAGCTGAAGATATACTATGTAGGGACTGGAAAATTTCGCGATTACATTTTAGGACAAGCTAGATCTCAAACACATATACATTTCCGCTACGTTTGCAAATGGATCTCAGATTAGCAGACACGCCCAGGTAAGCTCTGGACCAATAACATACATGCAAGGAAAGAAGCACCCAATCCTGTGCCACCTAGTCTGACGTACAACTGTCTGTACACACAGGCTCAACAGCCAATGAACAGAGAGCTGAGGCTCGAGAATACACAGGACCATGAAGTCTAGCCTATAGGTCGTTTAAAATGCAACATTTTCCTGTCCCTAGATATAAGTTACTAACGATTTAACAGAGCCAATTTATTTACACATAGATATTAAAACTCGCAATTGCATATTCCTTACACAAAGAGAGCCTATAATTAGGGGTATTGGATTTAATGACCAGTGGCTGTCCATAACCGTTTAGCTCAGATATCCACTTTCGTGATGTGCTTCTTACATGTGTGCCCGCGAATCACAGGAGAAAGCCAATTCTAGTTGACCACTCAAGTAAGAAAAGTAGTATTCTTACAAAGACACGTTGCCAATAAGCTTACGATACTTGCTGATGTGCCTGTAGGGTATTGAAATATACGTAGCATGGTTTGAAATCTTTCCGCGTGACTCGGGTGTGTCTGCCTACAATGTTGATCGTGACTAGGGACCCGGAAATCTCGCGGATTCATTTGGCAACAAGTTACTCTCCACAGTCATATGTGTACTCGGGCCTCAGGAAGTTGTTCATTGGCTGATGCTCCAGTTGTACCCCAGCTCGGAATTAGGTCGTGATTTTCTTGCTAATTACGTAGGGACACCCGAATTTCGCGAAAAGATTTCACGACCAGTTGTATTTCATAACACTTTAGCTCAGATCAGCTTTCTTCATTGGCTGACCCAGGTGTTACGTACAGGATCTGGGTTACCCAATTATGATTGGCCCGCCAAGCAAGAAAATGTCTTCTCATAAAGACTCGTGGCCAATAAGCAGATCCAAACTGCTGGCACACCAGCTGTTGAAGTCTAGCATGTGCAGAAATCTTTACGCTAAATTCGGGTGTGGCTACTAATTAGTAGAGACCTGAAAAATTCGCGGTTTCATCTCGGGACAAGCTAGAATTCAAAACGTCGTACGTTTGTATTGCGTATGCTATTGGCCCACCCGTTAGTTTTCACCTCATGAATAACTCTGAGCCAATAATAAACACACAATAAAAAGCAGACCCAGTCACCGTCTTCCGCTAATACAACACGCAACCAATAAACATTGAAATTTGCGTGATTTTACATACGACAATGGAGTATAGCCTATAGGTCGTTGAACTCGCGAATTTTTCAGGTCTCTACTAGTTAGTTATTGGCTCGAATTAGTTCAGGGCGTGGTTTACAAACTGTGATCCAATTGAAAAGAAAGTTAAAAGGTATATATGTGTGAAGTCTAGTTAGTCCTCAAATGAATTCGCGAAATGTCCGGGTCTGTAATCATGACCAACTCGGCAAGGAAGACCTGTAGAATGTCGAGGGGGTTGAGGATGACTTCTTGGTTTATGCCCAGGTCTCGGTAGACGTTGGTTTCTTACTGCCACACCCAGTCTGCTGCACTCTTGACTGTCGCCGCAGGCCAGAGCCCTAGGGAGGGAATGGAGTGCGGGGCCGGGGGTGGTGAAGGCACTTTGCTCCCCTCTACAGACGCGCGTTGTTCATGTGTGTGTTTTCTTTCCGGTGGCTTGCGGAGATGGAGAGAGGGAGAGGGAGCCCTTCCCAAGGCAGGGATGTGTCGGGAACTCGGGTTGAGGGAACGTAAACAGTTTCATGTGTGGCACAGGGTCCCAGACGAAGGGGAAGGCACATTATTACAGTAGCCCACAGCTACTGTTGTCCTTCAGCCGGCAGACATCCTGGTATGTCTCACAGGGATGAAGCAGGGCGAATATCGCAACACGGGGAGAGATTGTAACATTTCAGTAGAATCAGATGTGAAGAAATTATGTGGAATTAGCAAGCCGAAATTATTTTTACTAATTTTATTCTTCCATTCGTCTTCTCATAAAAAAAATAGACAATTATCAATACATTCTTGCTATCGAGGATGAAGTTTAAAACATTTTTGCAGCAAATTATTATAACTATTCATAAATATCAATCAATTACATCTTATTAAATCAAATTTTCTTCCCAATTTTTTACATACGTCCAGTCTTGACGGTGATGGTATTCTATCTGTTAGAAAAAATTGTTCGGTGTTACTTCGGCCTTACTTATGTTGTTACCTGTCCTCCGATTGGCTGTCGTCTGACCATGCCACAGTTTTCCACCAAGCAACAATGGCAAGACAAGAGACAACCAGGATGATTTTCTTTCGTGAATTTGTTTAATAAACATTCAATAAACAATAAAAAAAAGCAATCCCTCTAAGGATTAATTGAAAAAAAAACCAACTAAAACATGGAATATTGAATACCGCCTAGAAACGAATGAAAAATACCTACATATGATCTCCATGTCAATAAAATATTTTATTAACCAAAGATTATACTTAGAGATGGTGAAAAATCGCGAACATTTTTGAGTCAACATATCTTCATAACATACTTAACTAATTTATACTTTAATGTTTGGATGAACAAGGTTTTGACTCGGCTAAGTTGTTTGCAGACCAATCACGAACGTTCTGCCTTATAGTATCAGAATTCTCATTGGTCCAGTGAAAAGGGGTAGCATCTTCATACATGCGTGACAGCCAATAAGGAAAGAGAAATGTAGGACATGTGTACAGTACGTTGAATCCCAGTAAACAGCCAACTTTCCCGCGATAAACCACCATCTCTATTTATACTGCATTTTGTTTAACTCACATAATAAAGCGTAATTTGGAAATTATATTAACTGAAGTGACAACATAAGCAAGTATTACGTAATCATATGTAATTATAATATCTCCGACCAACTGTAAACATAACCTCAACAACTTCAATGTTGCAAGATGCGCGCGCAATGCTGGTCATGCTATAACCCACATAGCACTGGATGTCCACCGGATATTCTAATTATATCCACAATGTCTAAACGTCACCTAAGTCCTAAAGTGACTCTCTTATGGATATCCTTTGGATATCCAGTAGTAGATATCAGTTTGTACCGCTTTGTGGATATCCACGGGATATTACAAAACCACGGTTTTCTTTTGAGACAAGCTATAATTCAAAACACGTGCGTTTATATAACTTTAGCTAATGGTCCACACGGTGTTTGACACCTCCTGGAGAAAGTTGGCGCAATGGTCGCCTTCCACTGTGACAGCAGACAACCAATGTGCAGTTAATATCGACATATTTGTATATAAGACTGTTGAGTCTAGCCAGCAGGTCATTGAGCCCACACATTTTTTAGGTCTCTAATTTTGGCGACTAAATAAAAAAATGTCTATCGGAAATCCAAAATACATTTATATCACATTTGGGATATTGGGCGGACATTTGGATATCTTTTGGCAATTATTGCGGATGTAGCTTTGTAACTCCTGGATATGTCCCTGGATGAACATCAGAAAGTGACATCCATGAAATGTTCTTTGGATGTCTATGTGCTATGTGGGAGGCTGTCCCACAAACATCAGGCGGTGCATCCTTACTGCTGCTACCAAAGACTGAAGACTGAATGTTTGTGAGACGTAGCATATGTAACCGGGCCGTTCCGTTGTCGCTCAGCTGCAGACCGGTCCGTTACGGTATTCACACTAGCGACTAGCGAGCAAGAGGGAACTAGCGTGATCAAACATCAGCCGGGCACTTTGGTGTTCTGGTAAAAACTAGCTAACAAAGTAAACGATATCCGAGCAAGTTTTCTGCTCAGGGACAGAATATGGTTGCCAACTGTCCCATATTGCATGGGATTTCCCGTATCCTGAGGCTGAAAAAAATTATCCCGTACCGACATAAGACGGGACGTCATATTGCCCGTACCTCAGACTTTTTCGAAAATAAACAGAATATTAATAAACACAGTGTCATTTATTTACCACTTCCGCGATACCAGGTACGTTTACTGTGGTGATATTAACTGAGGTTAATTCTACTCGGGTTAGAAACAAAACGAGTTTCCTTATGGGAGAATTTGGCATAGGGAAATTTACGCGGCTAGGTAAGCGCTGGTGTTCTAAAGAGGTCACTTTGAATTAAAATCTTAAGCTACGATAATAATAAAAGATAAAGATTTTAACTTAGTTAAGTAGTTATTCTATATTTGATTTATGATTTTTGAATTATTTTATTTTTTTAACGTAGAAAATAATACAATCCGGTACAGAATGCGACACTAGCGCTTACCTAATGGCGAACATTTTTAGTTGCCAAACTAAAAGCATTGAACTTCCCAACCTGAGTAGAAAAAACCTTATCTTAACCCAATGGCCATATGTAGTTACAATTAACGTCGACAGGTGGCATTCGTCAACAAATGCGTTCGGCGAAGTAGCACATTCCGAGATGTGTGCAGTATCTTTTATTCCAGTGTGTGTTTTCGTCTGTTTTAAAGTCAATTAAATCATAAATTCCGATCACACTGGGACTTTTTTAAAAATTTCCTGGCTCATTTAATTGGGTTGAGATGTCGTGTATTGTGTTACCGGAAGTATCCGTTATGGCAAATATGAAAAATGTGGTAACTCTAGTTAAGATCCCCGCCACTTCTCTACTAGTTTCTCCTCTCCCATTAATAAAGAGCATGGTACCCACCTATCTTTCTCCTGTAGCATTTTCTCATAATGCATGTAACAATATTTAATTCTTTCCTGTCGAAAGGGTTTTTACGGTGCCTGTGCCGGTTTTTCCCTCTCTCTTCTAGATGTAGTTTAACTATAAGTACATTTGGGAGGTTTTTCATGGCCCAACTCGGCCATGGGAAACCCAATCCCTCTTTGCCGCGATGCACGTCTCCTTGCTNCGGTGACTCATCGTAACGTTACCGAGCGTTACACTTTTTCATAAGTGACTCCCAGCCGCAACCTAATTTAAGACGTTGTCACGTCAAAAAACTGGTAACTCTAGACAGACGTAGAGGCGGGAGCGAAGCCCTCGCGAAACTCGGGCGTAGTTCTGAGAATGTCGAGAGAGCAGGCGCTGGCCTCGATGGAAGCGACGTACCTGCAGAGCTCCATCTGGCCGAGGCTGAGATAGAGACGACGTAAGAGGAGGGTTGGCCAGACCTCAAGAAGGCGGCAGGCAGGTTCGTTCACTTGGACCCTCGACATTATTATTTATTTGCTTCGTGAACGAGAAGGGCCAGGTGCCCGCACGCGGCCACACGCTCCTATTTCAGTTCAGCCATGACGGCGCGATACTGCTAGCGTATTTTTAGTATCCGGCGACGCGAGTGGGGCATTCCCCCAGTCCCTCCGGGGCGTCGCAGCAATAACATAGGGTGCGCGTTCATGCTGCGCAGTAGCCACTTTCCGTGTCCCAACCACAGGCTACTTAAGAGCGGATACAAAAACAATTAGTCTTTTATGATTGTACCAAATATTGTTCAACTTGTACACAGTGTATCTTATGACATTTTCCTCGAATAAAAACTGTTTTCAATTCATATTTTTAAATAATTTGATTTCAATTTAAAAAATTTTCTGTTTTGCTGTATTTATAATTACGAACACTAATTAATTTGTACTAATAAAAAAATATAATGTATACTAATGTCGAGGGCTACTGCTTAATCCAATTAAGTGTTCTTGGATTAAAAACAAATGTTGACAATGTGCATACATTTATTATATGTGATGTATTTTTAATATATATGCTAGTCTGTTATTTGGTGATTACCTACTTATGTGTCACGTGGTAGTCCACGGAATTAGTTTACTTTGAAACTTTCTCATATGCACAAGTAAGTATTTGTTATTATCGCTGCAGCAAAGCAAACATTTCGTATTTGGTATCAAATTATTAAAAAAATGTAAAGTGAAAAAAAAAATTTTATTCGAGGAAAATGGTATCACATACAATGCGTACAAGTTGAAAACCCGTTCGTACAAATATAAAATTATTAATTGTTTGGTATCTAACACCTTTAACCCTTTCAGTCCCGCATTTATAAATGGTTTAAAATGTCGCAATTAAGTAATATTTTGGTTCGTGCTGTAATTACACTGATTAAACACTTCATTCACGCAACTAATGAAATACGCGCTTGGCGCTTAAGGGACATAAAGCCTAGTGCAAACCAATAAGAGACATTTGACTTCTTTTCTGACAACAGAATTAAAAAAAAAAAACAACTTGGACAGGTAGACACATGAACATTTCGAGTTTTAAACGACCCGTAGGCTAAACTGCATGGTGCTATGTACTCTCGGGACTCGGCTTTATGTTCATTGGCTGCTGTCCAAGTGTGCAGCCAGTTTGTGCCTCGGACCAGGTGGGACGGCATTCGGTGCGTGTTTCCTTGCAAGTCTGTTATTGGCCCACTGTTCACTTGGGCGTGTCTAATCAACTGTGATCCAATTGTAAACAAGCATGTGTTTGACGTTTAGATTTTAGATTGCCCTAAAATGAATTCGCGAAATTCTCCAGTCCCTATGGATAGGATTAGAAGTTACAACCCTATGTGTGAATAAAGGCTCCGGTATATATGACACAAGCATTTAACAAGCACAGATAATGACGATAAAAACTAACACTTCACAACACATGCACAGCGACCTGGTTACAAAGACCTGCAACGCTGGTTCGTTTGTTTGTTAGTTTGTTCATTTGTTTTCCCAGCTTTGCTACTTGAGACACATTATTTTACGTTACCCGGTAGTGTGATTTAATCAAACCAGGAAGTAATTCGCAGCAATTATAGTTATTTCAAAACTATCCATCTAATCTGGTGCCACCGGAAATACACAAAATAAATTTCAAGTTGAAGATGTTATACGAATTAAAAATGCCAACACAACTGCTTAAAAAAACAGACACGCCATAAAAACTTAAGCCAATACAAACTCTTTTTGTGTTCACAAACCAGTTTTCACTCGAAAACGTAGTGCAGTATTCGAGGCTTCTGATTTGCTGAACAGCGACGCACAGCAATAGATTCAGGAAATCTAAGTCGAGTTGAGCTCTCCGTGTTACTAATACTGTGCTTAGGTTTGTGCTTTATCGCCCTTGCGTGGTTCTGCTTTGTCATATTGGACCACACGAAGTTTAACTCTTGTGTATAATACTGTGTCGTGTTAGTGATATGATTCTTCAAGTAACACTATCCTAAACAACGTGGACAGGATTTGAGGTCAGAACGTTCTTTACGTAAGTGCTTTGCGATGTGTCTGCATTTCCTCTTACTTAGGTTTAATGCAACTGGAATGTATTCAAGTTAGGCAAAGCATATATATATATATATATATATATATATATATATATACAGAG
>NQII01000329.1:446117-468891 GCA_002778355.1 Clitarchus hookeri | reverse complement strand
ATATATATATATATATATATATATATATATATATATATATATATATATAGACACACACACACACGCGAGTTCACCCGCTAACGCCCCTTACCCGACTTCATGCCCTAGGAAAGTGCCTCCCGCATGTGACATCACATTGTCGCCGCTGGAGTTCGCGACAAGAGCACGGATGCGCTCTGGAATGTCCCCTTCAGCCACAGACAGAGCGACGTCCCGTTCATAAGACCTACTCTGTAAGTTTTATTTCTAAATTATATTGAACGGTTTTGTAGCTTCTTCCTGCCGTTTTATGGACACCGTTGTTCGTAAAAAAAAACCAAGGCAACGTAATAAAACGCGTTTTTTCGTATATGCGTTTGCAAATTTGAAACTAAGACAGGTTTTCTAAACTATACCCACTTCTTCAAGTGAACGTGGGGAATCGTGGGCACTTAAGGGGTCAAGGGTCAGATAACGAGGGCAGGTTGCAGTGAATTCGGACACAGTCTAAGGTATTCTATTCACATAAAAAGATTCATCTGTTGAAAATGCAAATGTAACAAACACGTTAATCATCGTTAACCACGTGACTGATACTTGTATTAGCAATGGTCGAATAGAAATTGGGTACATGTGCAGAAGACGAAATTAGGTTAACCTCATCTTTTAGTCTATGCTCCGAAGCAAACAATCCGCTAGACGGGATCATAGAATTAAAGTTATGAGACTAATTTTTGTCTTTTACACATGTGCCAAACAATGGCTCAAGCACTGCCAAATAACTGTGGAGGACAGCTGTTTTAACAATCATGTGCCGTTTGATTACGCTCGGTTTTACATCAAACCCAAGTTTTTAAGAAAAACCAAATTATTTGCGCAACTTAAGTGTACCAGCATATCAAAGCACTTATTTAAGCGAAGAGTGCACTGACCTTAGTGGGAGTAATGTCTTTACGAGAGTTGTGTAGGAAGATAAGCAGTTCAGTGATGGGACAAGGCAATGGTTCTGCGCACCTGACATGCGCACTATACCACTACGGTGTCGGGTCCCGCTGTCTCCTCAGAGTACACTGCGGCATGGAAGTTGTTTTGTTTCCTCGACTTCTTACGCCCCTTTACTTGCGGTCATTTCGCACATGAAACCCACGAAGTCAGAAGGATGAAGGTCACATGTGATAGTGTCACATTGGCAGCAATGTTTGCTGGGAACGTGCCGAATTTGAAGTTAACGAATCAAATGATCTTAAAACTTTGGCCTGGAAGGTTTTTAGTACTATTAACTTATACAGTAGTATGTCACGCATGTCGCGAGTTAGCCTTTTGAAGACGGTACAAATTTACTCTCATTGAAGACAGGGTTAAAGTGAGCTGGCTATATTCTCTACTACGGCGATATTAATTGCGCTGGCCTCTGTATTTCCACCTACCATCGCCCTATTAGTTCTGTCTACGAACATCGTACACGATAATAGCGCTCCGCAACGTTTACTATTGGTTGGCCGTTGGTCAATGAAGTCGCGCTTTGATTGTGTAGCTATTATTGTGTCGCGCATAATGTAACAGGCTTTACAATCCATCGTGTTTATTTGAGAGATTATCAAAGAAAACAGTTTTATTAATACGAACTGAATTGTTGACCAGTTGCAATGTTTTACTTAGATCCCGACAAAGTCCAGCGAAACAGTGAAATAATAAATGTACTAAATTGTTTTCAAGAGAAAAGCGATTTCCGTATAAACGTAGCCCCGAGTATAAACGTGCAAACTATTCAAAGGGCTGAGGTTAGAATTACTTCGTGAAACCTCGACAATATTAGTTTGCAAAACCCGCAGCTATTGCGGATACGGAAAAGTTCCGTATTTTATTGGCAGAGAGTTTATAATATTCTTGCTGTGTTGTTGTGTACATAACTTTAAATGCTGATTTATGTAATATTGAAAACTTACGTGATGCACAATTTGCTGGAGGTAAACGTGTTTGGTGTTATTACAGTTATATACAGCAGTTTATACAAATTATTAGAATAATGGCAACCAAATAACAATAGAACAACAAGAAATTCATGAAAACATTTCGTATTTCACACCAGCCTGCAAAGAGTGTAAAAGGAAGGTATGTATGTTTCGCTTAGCTATCGTTACAAGTTGCAAGGAAATAAACCCTTCGACGGTTAAAACATTTACTTCAAACTTAGAAGAGAAGAAAACGAATAATGCTGAACTCCATTCAAAATCACATACTCTTGGGTTAAATATTAAAATTTATATTTGCAAACGGTGGTCAAAAAAATCTTCGCCAAAAGAAAATTTAAATTACAACACATATTTATTTTACGACTTGATGAAGTTAAAGTTCGTGTAGATCAAAGATTAATGAAAATTCATAATCGGCTAAATAACCAGGGCTTCTGGGAGAGCTTCAACATTTTCCAGAAGTGATAAGGTCACCTTCCAATTTGTTCAATTTAAAAGTATTCATCACAAATGGGCAATGTTGTACTAAACAGGTTTTGACGTGACAACGTCTTAAATTAGGTTGCGGCTGGGAGTCACTTATGAAAAAGTGTAACGCTCGGTAACGTTACGATGAGTCACCGAACGAGAGAGAGGCCCGCCGAATGCCTTGCGTCTCTCTCCCACTCAACTATGATCGGTCTGCCGCGCGCGCAGCACTACGTTGTCACGTAAAATCTTCGCCCGTAAAACCGACTTTACAGGCAACCATTTTTTAATTCATTGGTCATTGAAATACACGTACTGTCAAGTGAAAATACGAAACTATCAATACTCTTTTGTAGCCTTTCTTCCGAAGGGTATATATTTTCAAAATTGAGGCAATTTTGAAATTTAGATCATTATCTTATATCTAGGAAACAAACCATCCGATTTGAACCAAACTTGGAACATTGACAGTGCATTAAACAAGAATTTCACTAAGACAGCGAAAACTGTATTTATCAGCCACTTTGGAAGATAGTGCAAATAAAAAAAAAAGCTTTTCCATTATATTTCAGGAATTATTTAACCGATTTGAACAAAATTTGGTACGCTAAGAGTGTATGGTGTATGCATTAAATCAAGTAACCTATAATTTTATTGGTCCGCCATTTCGTAATATCGTGCAAATTGAGAAAAATTAAGCTGTTACATTATATCTTGGGAACCATTTCATAGATTTAAACCAAACTTGGCACGTTAGCAGTGCATGATGTAAGCATATAATTTAGAAACTGTCAATATCATTAGTCAGCCGTTTTGTAAGATAGTGCAAATTGAAAAAATAAAAGTTATACCTTATATATTGGGAACACATTTGACAAATTTAAACCAAATTTGGTACATTGGCAGTGCTTAATGTACCTATTTAATAGCGAAATTGGTGTTAACCGGCCATTTTGGAAGATAGTGGAACATGAAAAATAAAACTTTTCTTATATTATCTCGGCAACTACAAGACCGATTCCTGCCAAATTTGGCATACAAGTAATGCTATTGAAGGCCATGTTCATATATGCAATTTAAACCGATAAAGCACTTATTTTTAAAATGGCGGCTTTATTAATATTTTAAGTTTATTTGCAATGTCTACCATACTCCATGTCCAATTTCAACCAAACTTGCTATACTGCAATTATCTTTTACAAGCATCAAATGTGTCAATACATACCCTCTTTTGTACTCCATTTTGTAAGATAGCGCCACATGAAAAAATAATTGTAATGCTATATCTCGGGGAACACTGAACTGACGCCTACCAAATATGGCATTCAAGTAATACTAGGGTATGTCATGAAAACTGACATGTTTTAGTGGGTCATACTATTTTTTTCAAAATGGTTGCATAATAAACAATTTTGAATACTTCGCTCTATCTACAAAACCGTGTAACAAATTTCAACTTAATTTTTTATGCTGGCAGTATATATTTCGATCATAAAATGTGTGTACCCAGAGCCTGTTTTATCCCCATTTTGTAAGATAGTGCCACGCGAATTAGTAAAGTTTTGTCATATCTGGGAAAACAATAAACCGATTCCTTCCAAATTTAACAAACAAATAATACTGTGGTAGGCCATATAAATTGATAGGTTATGTTTTAAGAGGGCTTTAAGAGGCGTTTATTTTCAAAATATCGTCTATATAAACATGCTAAAGCTACGAAACAATGTAACCAATTGTAAACTAACTTTGTATGCTGACAGTATCTATTCAAGTTTGAAATGAGCGAATACATAAACCAATTTGTTAGCCATTTCGAAAGGTAGCACTACATGAAAAATTAATTTTTCGTGTCCTATCTCGGGAAACTGTTAAATAATACCCATCAGATTGAGGAGACAGGTTATACTTTTGTAGTCCATCTAAATTTTATATGACCTACGGAAGTAGTCACATAAATCACAGCAATGAAACTATTTTATTTCAGTATGCCACATGTCCCAAACTATTTCATCCGACTAAATATATAACAGTATTTATGAAAAATATAGAATGTGCCAGTAAACATTAGTTTTATTGTCCTGCGATGAAGACACCACCATGTGAGAAAATTGATTTTTTTTTTTGTCATATGCCCGGGACCAATCAACCGATTCCCACCATACTTACTTTTCACATTAGTAGTGCAACAGTAGGACATGTTTAACCCTTTCAGACCCACTTTAATTTGAGGTTTCAGGTGTTGAAAAAAACATTTTATGACCCGTGCTGTACTTAAGTCGACACAATTCCAATTTCGTTGTCACAGCCAATGAGCTGTAGGCAATATGTTCAGCTACAGTTATATGAACCAATTATAACGTAGACCCGTTTGACGGTTTGCGAATAATTTACCCGCAGGTAAGATCATTGGACATTGAGCTTCGCAGTGTACAGTACTGAGCAAACATTACCTGCACGTGCGTGATTTAAACGTGTACACTGCGTGTGAATGGGTTAAAGTGTGTCTGGCTTTATTTACAGTAGGGTCGCAATATGAATAATTTGGATAAGTTTATCACATCTATTAAATAATTTGACATATTTCAGTATGTATTAGAATCACCAGATGTGCCTATGCAGAGCCTGTTTTTAGATGTTTTTTAATGATAGCACCAAACTAATCTCTCGGGAACCGGTCAAGCTGTTTCAACCACATTCTGCACACAAATAGTGTTACTGTAGGCCATGAACACTTACCTGGTTTATGTGACTCACACACTGGTTTTCAAAATGATGTCCCTGTAAATATTTAAAGTTGATAATTCTAGTCTACCAGCCAGCTTAGGGTATAAGGTGTTATGTTTTCGAAACGCATGTAAATCACGTGTTTATTAGTAATTGTCTCAATAGTATTGCATTTGTTTCTGGCTGTATCTCTAATCATGTCGCTATTAACGAGGCGGCATCGAATACCATGTGCCCTTTTAATAACTTCATCAAAGTTACTTACATCGATGTAAAGGAGAGTAGGCTCATTGGTTATATTGATAACTTCCTGTTAATTTCCTAAAGACATGATGCAATGGGGCTGCAGCTGCACCGCCCTTGCCCATGCTTATGTTGACAATGTTAATACAGTGAAGTTCTACTACGAATATATACCCACGGTGTGCAGGACGACATTTACATGCGGCAAATTGCTTGCTGTTGTGACAAGAACGATACGGGTTCATATTTCGGCCGTGAATAAAATTTGAAAATTTTCCCATTTATATCTTTTTCTTCTTTACCGTTGTTTTCGCGAGCCTTTGATATGTCATTTTTATTGCAATTTTTACAAGAAAACGTTTCAAGCTCTACAAAAAAAATTCGATGTTTCGCTGTCTCGTGTACACGGCTGTAGGGTTTGTGAATGCGCGTGTGTTAGCGGGTTATATTTCCTTTGGGACGTGAGAAAGAAGTGACAGTAAATATCTTCATTCTGGGCTACTTTTGGCCTAAATGGAAACATCTTGACGATATCATTTGCTTGGCACCGAAGCCAGCTCGCTAGCACATCGAGGTCACGTGAAAGGTGCACTGCCGCGGGCCCCCCCCTTCTCCTTGCGCATGCGCGGAGCCAACTCAAGGTCATGCGCGCGCATTGCAGTCCTAATACCCGATATAACGATACCACAATCGTGTCATTAGGGGCACCTGTTTTCCGCGAAAAGATTTCAGGACGAGCTGTGTTCCGAAACAGTTTAGTTCAGGACCACTTTCGTGGTTGGATCGTTTGAATTGTTGCCTTGTCTGTCTGCGTGCGAATTGCGAACAGCCAGTCACGGAGAAACTTAATCCTGATTGGCTCACTCATGCAGCAGCCACTCTTCAGACAGAAAGGCAGCCAATAGCCAAAGGAAGGTTGTAAGTGTGCATGCAGGGTATTGAAGCATAGCTTCCTGGTAAATATTTTCGCGAAGGACAGGTCGCCCTAGTTGTTGGTCACGAAGTTAGAATTTCGGAATGTTACAACGCCGTTCCCGCCTTGGTACATTCGTAGGGACAGGAACATTTCACGGATTCAATGACTTGTAGAATAAACTCCATAGCTATATACCCACTAAATAATCAACTTGTTGTTAATTGACAATCGCCCCTGTGAGCGGTTAATTCTAACCCAGCACAGGTAGCACGGAATTTGGTGTTATTTTCTTTGCATATTTGCTGTCGAGTTCAAAGTCCTCAACGACGTGTGTTATAAATTACGATCCAATAGAAGATGTGACGTGTTCGGAGTGTAGCGGTATCAACATTTATTCTAGAAAGTTCCAAGCCGCTGTTAATGTACTGGTCTGGTTAGAAGACTAATTCACGCGAAAAAATGTTTCCGTCAAACGGTTTCCAAATTTTGTTCCTGTTAACCACTTATCATATTATCCCGAGCACGCTTGTTCACGTACGACGTGTTGCAAAGTATGTTAAATCATGGTCGGCGCTGTACTAGGTCAGACGCTAGCATCAATGCAGGCAGCGTTTATCCATCTATTATCTGCCGCCAGCATACCAAATTTGTACCGGCGTCGTTGACAAATATAAATTATTTCCATAGGTTCTATCGTGCAAGTTATTTCAAGGAACCGTAAATACTTGTCAAACCAAGATTCTCCTCTTTTGCAACAACTAGAACGAAAAATTAATTTGTAAGTTGAATATGTGAGTGAGTGAAGAGACCTGGGTGGCTCTTAACTGAAACAGCAAGGTCTTGAGAGCTGATGAGGTGAGTATGGAGCAGCGCCGGAATGAAAGGGCGGGGGGAAACGAGAAAACCCGCCGACCAGCGGCATCGTCCAGCACGATTCCCACACGCGAATATCCGGGAGTGACCGGCCGGGGGTTGGACCCGGTTCGCCTCGGTGAGAGTTGAATACGCGAAAGAACAAAAACATGTCTGTTTGAGCGTAGTTGCGAAGTAGCCTTGCACGCTGCACTGCGGCGACACAGCAGGAAGTTGGGATAGGCCACAGCACGAGCGGACATGCGCCACTCGCAGCGATGGCCCTCCAGAGGAGCTTGCTAATTGTATGGGGCCTGTCTGTCTGTCTGTCTGGAGTCGTGACGTAGCGACGCATCACGGTCGTTCCAGCAGCGAGCTGGTTGTTGCGCTCGCTGCACACAGGCAGATCGATAAGGTCCACAATCTCACAGCAGTCAAGCGATGTTTCGCCATTATTACCGCTACCATCTACCTAACCAGGATGCGGCTTAACCCATATATACTAAAGATGAGGTAGACCGCTTATTCGTCTTCTCCGCGTGTACCCAACACCGACCTTCCTAAAATATCTACTCTGTTATGGTGTACTATCTACTCGATTATGGTNCTTCTCCGCGTGTACCCAACACCGACCTTCCTAAAATATCTACTCTGTTATGGTGTACTATCTACTCGATTATGGTCTATTATCTACTCTGTTATGGTCGATCATCTACTGTGTTATGATCTATTATCTACTCTGTTATGGTCTATTATCAACTCTGTAATGGTCTATTAACGGTTTCTTCACAATTGTTTAATCAAACCTTTGAAAAATCACCCCTTGTAAGACATGCTTGGTAGTTTCCTAAATATTGTAATATAATATTATTACACTTCAGTATGGTTACTATTTGTTATTGTNCTTCTCCGCGTGTACCCAACACCGACCTTCCTAAAATATCTACTCTGTTATGGTGTACTATCTACTCGATTATGGTATATTATCTACTCTGTTATGGTCGATCATCTACTGTGTTATGATCTATTATCTACTCTGTTATGGTCTATTATCTACTCTGTAATGGTATATTAACGGTTTCTTCACAATTGTTTAATCAAACCTTTGAAAAATCACCCCTTGTTAGACATGCTTGGTAGTTTCCTAAATATTGTAATATAATATTATTACACTTCAGTATGGTTACTATTTGTTATTGTTAATTATCCCCAGCTTTGCCCCGCACTCAAAGCCTTCTACACACAACGACCTGAATGTGATTCTAACATCCTAACCATGCAAGCCTACTGGTAAATAAAATTGAGTACTCACTTATTTGAATAGGTAATACACTGTATCTAAAAAGGAGATATATTGTGAAAATTGGAACTTTATTTATAACAGAATTCCTTGAGTGATCTTCCCTGTCTCAATGTGGTAATATTTTCTATTTTTGACTTGTTGATATCTTCATGTTCTTGTAAATATTGACGTGTTATTTTGTGTTTATGTTGTCGCAATGTTTTCTTGTTATTGTAGTGTTGCTATGTTTTTTATTTCTGCTCATTTAAATTTTCTTATAAATACAATTATTGCTTATTTAGATGTTGCTTCAGGAATCATTCCCCGCAAGGTGATTAAGGAAATGTGAACCACCAAAGTGTTATCCAATTTTCATTTAATATAGTAGTATAGGATGTCTGCCATAATGAATTTTGTATCATCTTGAATAATTTTAAAATGAGTAGAAAATTGGCAAAGACACGTAGGACTCTGCTAAATAATGCATATAGATACCTACATACCTTCCAATTTTCCCTTTTAAATTTTAATTACATAATTATAAATTTTAAAATATCTCGTCGCATTATTGCCGCCCAGTGAACTTTGCCGGCACAAACGCAAACTACCCTGGTAAAGTGTTTTCAAAGTGCTTATAAAGTGATATGAAACAACACTTTTATTATCAAGCGTAAATAAAATAGCGTAACTTTTTTAGCAAGAATAGCTAAGATGAGTTTGAACATTAAACAGTTTAAATGAACGTTACAGCACGTACCAAGAACTGTTTTTTACGTTCGTAAATACAAACATATAACAAAAGCAAATTTGAATGAACAACTTATAAGAAGAAATATTTGAATTTGTAACGTGTTTAGCGTGTGTTGGATCATACTTATCATGGATTTCCCCCTAACCACATGTATATGCTACAGAGAAGAGGAAGCGAAGCCTTCACGAGTGTAAACCAACACTTGCGGCTCATGGCTGCCAACTGCTTACTCGTATTCGATTTATCGAAGCGGACGTCGAAAGTGCTGCCAACTGCGTACATAACTACGTCTTAATACGCGTTAATAAGCCCTTTACAATCCAATTCCAAGCCAATTGTAATTATAATTTATTTATAAAATGTAATATTTTATTAGTAGTTTAAATGAATACAGGCAGGGAGAAGATGGGGGTGTTGGTATTTCCTAGTAAAAAATAGTTCCTATGCAAACTATTATTACACTGATTGTGCAGGAACGCAGTGCGCTGTCCCTTTGGTGTAATTATCTTGACTTGCTAAGGTTTATTCTACTCAGGTTGGGAAGCTCAATGCTTTTAGTTTGGCAACTACAATTTCTTGCCAGTAGGTAAGCGCTAGTGTTGCATGAGTACTGTATTTTCTATATTTTACACGTTAAAAAATGAAAGTAATTGCAATAATCATAAATAAAATATAACCTAACTACATAACTAAGTAAAATCTTTCTCTTTTATTATTCATGTAGCTCAAAAACCTAATTAAAGGAGACAGCTTTGTAACACTGCCCACCTAGCGGCGGAAATTTTCCCTATACCAAACTCACCCATAGGAAATCTCTTTTTGTTCCTAACCTGAATATAATTTATTTGACTTGGTTAAGCTTTGTTTGCATGAGGCGGAGAAATATTCCGGAAGTAGAACTTTAGGAGGGCTTCAGAAAAGTTGGAAGTTACCATGCGTGGATTATATCGTACATAAACTTGTAGGACTGCGGTATATATTGCCTGTTAAAGAGAAACATGTAAGACTACGGTATATATTACCTGTTAAAGAGAAACTTGTAAGACTGCAATATATATCGCCTGTTAAAGAGAAATTTGTAAGACTGCAGGATATATCGCCTGTTAAAGAGAAACTTGTTAGACTGCAGTATATATCGCCTGTTAAAGAGAAACTTGTAAGACTGCGGTATATATCGCCTGTTAAAGAGAAACTTGTAAGACTGCGGTATATATCGCCAGTTATAGAGAAACTTGTAAGACTGCGGTATATATGACCTGTTAAAGAGAAACTTGCAAGGCTGCAGTATATATTGCCTGTTAAAGAGAAACTTGTACGACTGCGATATATATCTCCTGTTAAAGAGAAAGTTGTAAGACTGCAGTATATATCGCCTGTTAAAGAGAAACTTGTAAGACTGCGGTATATATCGCCTGTTAAAGAGAAACTTGTAAGACTGCGGTATATATCGCCTGTTAAAGAGAAACTTGTAAGACTGCGGTATATATCGCCTGTTAAAGAGAAACTTGTAAGACTGCGGTATATATCGCCTGTTAAAGAGAAACTTGTAAGACTGCGGTATATATCGCCTGTTAAAGAGAAACTTGTAAGACTGCGGTATATATCGCCTGTTAAAGAGAAACTTGTAAGACTGCGGTATATATCGCCTGTTAAAGAGAAACTTGTAAGACTGCGGTATATATCGCCTGTTAAAGAGAAACTTGTAAGACTGCGGTATATATCGCCTGTTAAAGAGAAACTTGTAAGACTGCGGTATATATCGCCTGTTAAAGAGAAACTTGTAAGACTGCGGTATATATCGCCTGTTAAAGAGAAACTTGTAAGACTGCGGTATATATCGCCTGTTAAAGAGAAACTTGTAAGACTGCGGTATATATCGCCTGTTAAAGAGAAACTTGTAAGACTGCGGTATATATCGCCTGTTAAAGAGAAACTTGTAAGACTGCGGTATATATCGCCTGTTAAAGAGAAACTTGTAAGACTGCGGTATATATCGCCTGTTAAAGAGAAACTTGTAAGACTGCGGTATATATCGCCTGTTAAAGAGAAACTTGTAAGACTGCGGTATATATCGCCTGTTAAAGAGAAACTTGTAAGACTGCGGTATATATCGCCTGTTAAAGAGAAACTTGTAAGACTGCGGTATATATCGCCTGTTAAAGAGAAACTTGTAAGACTGCGGTATATATCGCCTGTTAAAGAGAAACTTGTAAGACTGCGGTATATATCGCCTGTTAAAGAGAAACTTGTAAGACTGCGGTATATATTGCCTGTTAAAGAGAAACTTGTAAGACTGCGGTATATATCGCCTGTTAGTTAGAAACTTGTAAGACTGCGGTATACATCTCCTGTTAAAGAGAAACTTGTAAGACTGCAGTATATATCACCTGTTAAAGAGAAACTTGCAAGACTGCGGTATATATTGCCTGTTAAAGAGAAACTTGTAAGACTGCGGTATATATCGCCTGTTAGTTAGAAACTTGTAAGACTGCGGTATACATCTCCTGTTAAAGAGAAACTTGTAAGACTGCAGTATATATCACCTGTTAAAGAGAAACTTGCAAGACTGCGGTATATATTGCCTGTTAAAGAGAAACTTGTAAGACTGCGGTATATATCGCCTGTTAGTTAGAAACTTGTAAGACTGCGGTATACATCTCCTGTTAAAGAGAAACTTGTAAGACTGCAGTATATATCACCTGTTAAAGAGAAACTTGCAAGACTGCGGTATATATTGCCTGTTAAAGAGAAACTTGTAAGACTGCTATATATATCGCCTGTTAAAGATAAACTTGTAAGACTGCGGTATATATTGCCAGTTAAAGAGAAACTTGTAAGACTGCCTATATATATAGAGGACAATTTCTCTTAGAACATTCTGACGCCATAATATTGCCTGTTAAAGAGAAACTTGCAAGACTACGGTATATATCGCCTGTTAAAGATAAACTTGTAAGACTGCGGTATACATCTCCTGTTAAAGAGAAACTTGTAAGACTGCAGTATATATCACCTGTTAAAGAGAAACTTGCAAGACTGCGGTATATATTGCCTGTTAAAGAGAAACTTGTAAGACTGCGGTATATATCGCCTGTTAAAGAGAAACTTGTAAGATTGCGGTATATATCGCCTGTTAAAGAGAAAGTCACGTACGATTGCCCGCGGTCCGCCAGCCTCCCAAACGGGGAAATATAAATTGTGTTGGCTCGCTGATGGTTGCTTGTATCGCAAATCAATAATATCTGGCTCTCCCATCCGCCACAGTAAGCGAATCTTCTGCTACGTGACGCTGAGCTGGCTTCACGTGGAAGAANATGGTTGCTTGTATCGCAAATCAATAATATCTGGCTCTCCCATCCGCCACAGTAAGCGAATCTTCTGCTACGTGACGCTGAGCTGGCTTCACGTGGAAGAACCCATCGCGGCACACCGCGTCGTTCACAATATTCTGCCGTGTCGTGGCGTAAAATACAGCACAACACATTCCACGTCGTTAACACGCCCCGTTATAAGAACATGTGCATACATTTATATCAGTTATTTAACCCTTCAGAGCGGCAGAAATTTACCGGCACTGAAGACAACGCCGGAGTAACTACTTTACACTCAACTACAGCAATATCATTTATGTTGGTCTCTGCATGCCGCCTGCGGTGCTGATTGCAGTGCTGATTGATGGAAATATTGCGAGAGTGATAAAAGTATTGATGAAAAGACAAGTGACTAGAGCTTAAATGTGCTCACATTAGCTTGGACAGCCAATGCAAGTGACACATAAATTTGTAATCACTCAAAATATATTTAATTTAGTTAGTTTGTTTTATACACGCGAGAGTGTGAATCAGCATATTTATAGGGCACCTGGTTCTCTCGGCAACATTCGAGGACTACCTGTCTCCAAAACAATAGAGCTCAGATCCACTTAAGTGATTGGATGATTTTAAGTGTCACGTTTTGCAGGTGTCTGCCCGCGATTCATGGAAGCTGTGTCGGGGTTAACTTATTCTGATTGGCCCAGTCAGGTAAGGAACTGTCTCCCGACTAAGACATGTGCCATAGGACATTGAAGTCTAGCCTTCGCGGAAGACAGGTGGCCCTGCATATTACAGTCGCGCTGGCCTAACAACGGACTTGGCCCCGCCTACCCAAGTGAAATAGCGAGACAGAACGACTTGCAAAGCACCAAGCACAGGTGGATGGCAGGTACTCCCTCCCACCTGCCGTACCTCCGTCGTCCTTTCCCGGGGTTAAGTGGCCCGACATTGGCAGAGCTCCCGAGTCATAAGTAACACCGGCGCAGCTATAGTCACCAAGTTACCGACCTTCGTTGTCGCGGTGACTGGCCGAGTCAGGTAAGAATATGTCTTGTCACAAAGGCACCTGGGGTCATGGTGGCTTAGTTGTCAGACCAATCGCCTTCCACCCAGGCCAACCGGGTTGGATTCCCGTGCCGGTCGCTCCGGATGTTCGTACGTGGGAATCTTGCCGAACGATGCCATTGGTTGGCGGGTTTTCTCGGAGATCTCTCTTTTCCCCACCCCTGCATTCTGGCACTTCTCCATACTCACCTCACTTCACTCTCATCGGCTCTCAATATATCAACGTTAAGAGCCGCAGTATTAATTTGTAGCAGTCTATGATTATTTGTAATATAAATGTTCGTAAGCATATCTTAACCACTTAACGTACACATTAATTTCTCAGTTAAGGTGTTGCAAAAGAGGAAATACGTGGAGTGAATAGCACTTACTGATTTCTTATAAAAACTAACACTTTATAACCAAGGGTAATGTTTTCAGCAGATCCATGATGCACTAAGCAGCCAATGTCAAAACAGCTGGCGTGTTAGCCATAACTAACAGTGTTGGTGATAGCTTCTGGCCTTGTACAGCACCGAACACGATGTCACCTATTCTGCAACATGTGAGACTTGACCGAGTATTCTCGGGACAGGATATTGTGGGTTACAAAGAATGAAGACATTACATTTCAGTCACCCTTGTTAAATTTTCTTAAAAAAATTGTGGTTTTGACACGGCATAGTGTGATCTAATTTTTATTTATGCGACAAAGAGTACGTACAAACCATGTCTTGGAAGGTATTTTTTCGTACAACTATAAACTAAAGTACAGTGGCTAAGGTATGGGTAAGCAAACAAGCAAACAACTATGGCTTGTATTGAAGTAAACATTCTGGAACGACGGGAAAGTGGAGTCAGGGGTGACCGGACGTGTAATGGAACCCACATCTCCCCCAATGAGAGCTCAGAATGTTGCCACCGCACCAATGCACTTAGTAACGCTATCAGTACCTAAGCGACGGTACAATATTTATCTAGCTCACGAAAACTCCGTAATTAATACGAGTATTAGAAGTGGAGAGATATGGGCGGCTCTTAACACCAAGGTCTTGAGAGCCGACGAGGGTGACGCGAGGTGAGTATGGAACAACGCCGGAATGAAGAGGCGAAGAAACCGGAAATCCCTGAGAAAAGCAGCCGACCAGCGGCATCATCCGACACGATTCCCACATGCGACCCGGTTCACCCAGGTGGGAGGCAAGCAGTCTAACCACGGTACTTCCGGGGTACCATTTCGAGTATTAGATTACATATTATAAGACTCGATGAATGAACTTGATTATGAAACCTTTTATAAAGTGCAAGTTTAACTCCGGGTTCATCAAAATTAGCCACAAAATTATATATGGAATAACTTACAAGCGCTCGTATTCCACGTCTTGCATTGAATAAATATAACAATTTTTAAGCAACACTCATGGAAATCTAATAACTGAGACGAATCATCAATTTATTATTCTGTTAAAGAGCTAATTAAATATAAAACATAACAGTCAACATACAAGCTCATATACAACCTCCGTATTTATTACATTCTTTTTTTTACACCGAACATTTGTTGACCATGGAGTAATTATTAGTATGCAGTCAATGTCTGTTAAATATCGTATCGAAATAAGCACACCAGATGTCAGTTCGGACTGAGGGTTGTGCGAGGAGATCCAGACGAACACAATCAGACACGGCAATGTGTCACATCATTTAAATATATTTATTAGCATAAATAAAAATATATATTTACTTTTATCAGATACGCATTCATAGGTCTGTACTTACAGCCTTTCTTAGGTGATGAAATATGAGCTCTCCTTATTTGAAGTTTTTATTAACAAAAAGGAAAACAACTGTTATTAAGTTTAATAACGACGTTGGCGATAGCGTGGGCGTTGTCGAGTTGCTCTTTCGCCTTTATCGTAGATCGTTGCCTGATTAATGTTTCGTTGAAATTAATTAATAAAGCGGAACGCTGGAAATTTTAACGATGCGATAGGAAGTTGCAGCGAGCCCGGGAATTAAATTGCGAAGCGCGGAATCGAGGAGTGATAGTCAGTTCGCGGTTTCTTCAAACTTTTTTGAATTAAACATTTGAAGTATCACCCCAAGGACGACGTGCTTTTTCGTTTCCTAAATATGCCATCTATCACAAAGTTTTATACTTGCGGTAACATAAAAATACCTAACTTAAGGCTAAATTGAACTTTTACATATATTTTATATGTACATTTTAATATTTCATTTATAATTAATATAAATATAACCTGAGAGAAAGTATGTGTGTTGATAATGCCTAGTAAGAAATAGTTCTTATGCAAAATATTATTACACCGAGTGCGTACGAATGCGGTGCGTTGTCCCTTTGGTATAATTTTCTATACTCGGTCAAGCTTTGTTTGCACGAGGCGGAGGAATATTCTGTAAGTATAACTTGAACAGCGCTTCAGGAAAGCTGGAAGCAACTGTGGATGGAATATACAGTCGAAATCATGTTGGGGCAGGAGTTTGGATACATACCTAGCCGCACAGAACTTTGCGTGCGCGATGTTCGTTAAGGGGGAAGAACACATACGATATGTAGGTACACCCTATTTCCGCTTAAAGAGTCCTACGCAGAACAGAGTTCAGTACTCTATTACGGAAATGCTTAAGTACACAGATGCAATAGTGCGGCGGTTCCTTAGATGTGGGCGTGCATATTCTCTAATTGGCTGCGTGAAGCCCTGGGAATGGGCCTTGCGTCTCAGTGGCCACTGCTTGTTGCGAAGTTCCCTAACGATTGGCTGATGGCTGGCAAGTTCACAGTTTACCAGCGTAACGTCAGATACACAATTAACTTACAGGAGCCCCGTATTTGTTACGGCTGCTGTTTAGTACTTAATAAAATGTGTAAGTCGGCTGACTGTAGGTAGGTTTACCTCGCCGAGAAATTGCTAGCATACCTTACATTATTTTGTTATGCTAACTTGGAGCGATGAAATAAAATAAAAATTACTCACAGTATTTGCATTCTGCAAGGCAGAAATGGTTAAAGTACATGAATTCAACTGAATATTGAAATTATAAATACGACTTCCTTTTCTTATCAGAAAACTTCTTTTGAAAGCCTGAATAATTCGAACACTCCACCATTGCCGTTGGACAGTTCCATAGATAACGTCCACTGGAAGCAGCACTCTCACGCCACTCTACTCTGCTCTGGCGAATGGCGTTCCACCATTTTGCTGGCTAGCGACGCCATTTTACTGGGGTGTGCGGCCGGAGTTGGCGGTACCCTGCAGTTCAACTACGTCTAGAGAACCACACCAAAGGCACAACGCCCCGCACTTGTGCGCACTCTGTTTAATAATATTCTGCGTAAGAACTCTCTCTTACTAGGCGTTGCCAGTACACCTATCTTCTCTCTGTTTTTATCTGTAATTATTTTTAATTACATATTAAAACTTATGAATGAAAAAAAGGAACTGTTAAATTTAACAAAACTTATAATACTTTTAATTTAACAGAACTATAAAAAAATGTGATACACGACATATTTAGGAAACAACCAAACAAAGGTTTGAAAGAAGGTTTGAAAAAAAAGTGTTAAGATACTGCTAAGAGACTATGCTATACATAGCAAGGCATTCGAGCCCAATAATCCAGTCTTCCTTCTCACCGGCTGTAAGGGAATTGCTGAACACAACTGAGGTTTATCATACTCAGGTTGGAAAGCTCAGAGTTTTAGTTTGACAACTAAAACTTTTCCCCGCCAGGGTGCACCAGTTTCGCATGTGTACAGTATTTTTAAGAATTGAATGAATGTAAATGGGATAGTTGCAATCTTAATAAAATAAATATAAATGTTTAAAATCTTCCGATTTGTATTGCGTTAAAAACTACGTATATAATAAACTTTGTTCTTCAAACTAATGTGGAAATATAACGAAATATGTTCACCTATTGTTTAATATTCCGACGTAAACGGGATTTTATAACGCTGGCTCACACAATTAATGTATTTAAATATGAAAACTGAATCGAAAAATATTTTGTGAAATGGTTAAATATATAATTTTTACAGCTGTTCTGAGCAGTTTTTTTTTCAAGGGAAATGTAAAATCTACAAAGTATCTTTTGCTGACGGCTGTGTTTAATTCACACATATATTCTTAACGTTTTTCCATTGAAATAATCTTTATTATGAACGCTCAATGCAATATACAGTTGTTCTGAAGTATGAACTACTTTTAGTAACTATAATTCACGTTCTCCAGAGGTGTTTACAAGAGCAATGCTTGTTGTGTCTGGCACTGTGCGTTCATAAGCAAGCGCATTTCAATGGAACGACGTTACGAATGAGACTTTTCTCCTTTCCCATAAGGATACTGCGCAGGGACGCCCTACAAATAATATTTTTAACCATTTTACTAATTTCCAAATTCATTTGTAGTATTAAATAAAGTAATTTTATAAGCCAACGTTTTGATATATCCAGTTTACAACATAATATTATATTTCCACTCTACCGCAAAGAAAAAAGTTTATATTTTAGTTATTTTCTAACACAATACAAATCAGACGGATTTAGACAATTATATTTGTTAAAAAATATACTAATTATCCCATTCAGTGCATACAAAACGGGAAAATAGGGTATTAATGTGACACCGGTGCACCCTGGCGGCGAAAATTGTTAGTTGCCAAACTTAAAGCATGGAGTGATTTCGGGAAACCTTGGAAAACCGAAATCAGGATTGCCAGAACAGGATTCGAACACGTGTACTTCCGAATGCGAGTCTACTAGTGATTTACCACTGCGCCATCTTGGTCGATTTAAAACAAGCATAAAGTAAATAAAAATAAATTAAGTGTCCATCGATTTTAATGCTACTCTTTTAGTAATAGAATTGTTGAGGGATTCTAATAACTAGAGACACCCGAATTTCGCGTAATGAGTTCACAACTAGTTCATAGCACTTTAGCTCAAATCCCCTTCCTTGATTGGATAATATAGGTTTTACGCGTCTAAGGTACGTGAATCACAGACAGGCAGAGTCGGAGTAACCATTCTGATTGATCAGACAAGAAAGACAATGTCTTCTCACAAAGATACGCCGCCAGTAAGCAAAAGAAAACAGCTTGTCTGCCCGTAGGCTACTGAGATTTAGCATGTGCGGAGGATTGATATGGATTGTTGTAGATTGCTGAGGATTGGTGAGTATTGGTTGCGTATTGGCGAAGATTGTGAAAGATTGATGGAAAGGTTGGAAGATTAATGGACTGATACAAATATCGATGGAATGATTGGACGATTGACAGTTAGATGGTCAAGAAGAGCACGCAAGTTAAGACTGTTTATTACCCTCGTACATTCCAAGTCTTCAGAGCCTCGCAGAATTGGCATTTAAATTAACGCCAATTAATTATATACAAGTGTTGGTAGATGTTGATCCATACCATCGTGCATGTGGCTGCTATTAGTATGATGGGCTTGGTTTAGTCATACATGTATACATTAAAAAATCTGAGTAGCATACTTATATCTACAAAAAAAAAAACAGTCGAGGCAGTGAATAATTAGCAGATTCTGGCATCGTGTCTTAATCAATCTTCAAGAGAGGAAGGCTGGAAATGTAGTAATTGAATGGGAGACTTTTGCATGTTTCTGCAATACCGTATGTATAATTTCAGCACAATATAAAAAATAAATAAATCATTAATAATTAAAAATAATTTAAAAAATAGAATAATAAATACATATTAACGATTTGACATATCCTACGCTTATAAAACCAATATGGCTACCAGAAACAAACCTATGCTTGAAGAATTATTGGACGTTACCGCCAAGCACCTTCGGGTACGTTAGAAAAACCCGAGTCGACGTCTTCCGAGCCCCCCCTCCCGCTCCCCGAGTCGAACCGAAGACTGCCGAGCTCGTCCTAGTCGAGCCGAAGATTGCCGAGCTCGTCCTAGTCGAGCCGAAGATTGCCGATCTCGTCCGAGTCAAGCCGAAGACCGCCAGCCACAGCTACAGCCACACCCACAAAGCTCCCATTTAAAATACATTGGCCGAGAAGCAACGTAATCATACTACACGCTATTAATGTAATAATTCACAAACGTAAAATATTCTCAAAATACAAACAGTTTTTAACATTTTAAACTCCCTTAAATGGACTAGGCTGACTTGCACCCAATGGATAGTGAAGAGATCTGGGCGGCTCTTAACATCGAGGTCTTGAGAGCCGATAACTTGTACTCAGGAACCAATGAGAAGAGTTTCTATTTATAGTCAGCAAAGGAAGCAGGGCATTATAAAACAATCAGGCCTACGTGCTAACAGTGGCCAGAAACGATATCCGCAGAAAGGAACTGATTTCCCTTTTTCTATCCTTAACAATGCCAGACATAATGGTATTTATTTTGCAGTATGCGTAGATTAAAGAACGCATTATAATAAGAAATGATTAGTTATAAATACCCTCCACTAAAGTCTTCAGTCCGAGTCAAGACTCGTTACCGTAACTGTTTCTCTACATTTCTTTGACTAAATATCACAGAAAAATTCTTGTTTGCGTACATAATGAATGAGGAAGTCTTCTTAAAAATTTGCTATCATGTTCTAACAAAACACCAACTCCACTAACACCCTAGGAGGTAGGGATATCTGGCGCAGGGTTCGGGGTGATGGAGCAATGTATTTTAAATGGGTCTTTTCCTGGTCGCTCGCTCCACCCCAGGTTTGGAGGGTGGGAGACAACTATCTTGCAGGTCAATTTACCATCTTGAATTTAAGTGATCACGATTGTGAAATTTCGTAAGATTGAAAATACTTCAACAATTCGAAATTACGAACGAATAATAAAAATACAATTAAAGTTTTTTTCTTGTTTTACTATTTATGTTTAATAACTGAAACTAAAATTAGCTTACCTCTTTCAGTTTTATATAACTATATATATTTAGGCATTTAAACAGACAAAATTTCTGTTCGGAACTGTAATAGTGTCATCATAAGGCTCCATTTTTTGTCGCTAAAAGTTTTGAATGTTTTTATGTCTGATGTTATTTCCAGTATTTAATTACTAGACAGCATAGCATCGGAAATATATCTTAAACGATCACTGTATTCAGCAAGTACAATACTAACCAAAGCATTATTATATGCAGCATGAGAAATCTTAAATCAAAATAAGTAGAGGCGACGGTTTATTGCAGGAGACGTTGACTGTTTGATAATATTTAGGGACAGGAATTTTTCGCTTTCTAAAAGACCCGTGGACTAAACCTCATTGCCCTATCTATTTTCGAGCCTCAGCCTTCAGTTGATTGGCTGCTGCTCCAGTGTGTAGCCAGTTACACCTCGGACCAGGTGGCACTGGGTCCGGCGCTTGTTGTCTTGAAGTCTTGATGTTGGCCTGGAGTTCATGTGGGCATGGTTAGCAAACTGAGATTCAATTGCAAACATAACATCATTGCACATGTGTTTGAAGTTGGCTTGTCTCACGATGAAATCGGGAAATTTTACAGTACGCAACAATTGTGTTTACTGTGACGTCACGGCTACAAGTGGCGTGCAGGATATAGAGCCGAGTTGAGGGAGGTGGGTTTGTTCTCCAGGAGCCAGTTCGGCAGAAGGGCTGGCTGCAGCAGGGGGTGAAGTAACTGGGCCGAATCAATATCGCAAGCAGGGAGGTGAAGGGGTCGGCTGCCCTTGGCCCTGCCGGCGCTCGTATTGCACCCCTCCACCCCCTAACAGGCGCCTCACGAACCACCGCACTGCAGTTACCATCCCCCGCCACCCCCTCCTCGACATTACACGTGGTCTTCTGCTCTGTGCGACTCAACGTCGTCATCTGTTGTTCTTCACAGACGACCTTCACCTCTTGCTGGTATACGCAGCCCCTTTTTTCGGTGGAGGCGATCAAAATATTTTTTTTTGGAGAGGGGTGGTTTGGAGTGTGGAGTGGAAAGGTTTGGGTCGCTTAAGAGTGGTATATAGTCCCATATAGAGTGAGAAAAACATAGTGGTTTTGTAGTAATGATTATTTTACAACTATTAAAGATAGGCGAACGAAATTTTTTCTATATAAGTAAAAACTTGAATTGTTCTAGCTATGGTTATATTTTTCAATTGTATCGGTGTTAAATCTATTTTTTAAATGATGAAATTGCGTAATTTGCGTATGATTTTCAGTTAATTGGAAAAGAGATACTAGAAAAAAAAATAGTGGAATCAGCTAAAGTTTTCTAAGTAAAATCATGCNTTGTATCGGTGTTAAATCTATTTTTTAAATGATGAAATTGCGTAATTTGCGTATGATTTTCAGTTAATTGGAAAAGAAATACTAGAAAAAAAAAATAGTGGAATCAGCTAAAGTTTTCTAAGTAAAATCATGCAAAAAAAAAAGGTATTGACACAGCATTGAATTTAATGAAATTTAACTAAAACTGTAGGTGTGTTTAGCGCATTTTGANAAAAAAAAAGGTATTGACACAGCATTGAATTTAATGAAATTTAACTAAAACTGTAGGTGTGTTTAGCGCATTTTGAGGGCCATCTCGTGCTGCTGCCTACTCGCTATGTGTTCTCCTCGTCTCGCCCGAGAGCAGGGAGGGAGGGGAGGGTATGGCTGGCAGTGGCCTGCCGCAGTAGGGGAGGTATTGTCTGGTCTCAAGGACACGCGTTAGGCCGGCCCGAGGAGCTGGTCTAGAGCCCTAGGGTTGAGACATTCCAAGAGATCGCTCGCGTGATTGCTCGCTGTACTGGGTTGTTGACGTGCCTCACTCTGTTGACTGCACTCCTTTGCCTTCTTCTGAGAACCAATATTTAGGGACACATTTTCGAGATGTAATTTATCAAACTACTGAACATAGAAATGTTTTCCACTAGTTGCGATGAATTTATTGAATCGTAGTTTCATGTATGAATAATTAAACAATTGAGATTATTTGACACAAGTGGAACGTAGATCCGTGGTTGGCATAGTGTCTAGGGCTCTCATCTCTCAGTCAGGTGACCTCGGTTCAACTCCCGGCGGGGCTACGCTCGCATTTTGGGAATTTAAAATAGTGTTTGAAGATGGTCCTGTTGGGTGGGTTTTCTCGGGAGTGTCTCGTTTTCCTTGGCGTTGCATTTCAGCGTTGCTCCACACCCCTCTCAATTTCATCCTCTGCTCTCACGTAAGACTAGGACGAGCTCGGCAATCTTCGGCTCGACTAGGACGAGCTCGGCAATCTTCGCCT
>NQII01000329.1:399113-446092 GCA_002778355.1 Clitarchus hookeri | reverse complement strand
CTCGGAAGCCGTCGACTTGGGTTTGTCTAACGTACCTGACGGTGCTTGGCGGTAACGTCCAATAATTCTTCAAGCATATGTTTCATTCTGGTAGCCATATTGGTTTTATAGGCATAGGATATGTCAAATCGTTAATATGTATTTGGTGATGACAAGCATGCATTAGCGTTGCCGGATTGTTGGCAATAACAGATGTTTGGCAGATCATGTATATCATATATAAAATTACAGCTTGTGTTTTACGTCCTAGATGAAATTTATTTTGCCAGTGGCTAGTGTAAGAGTGAATGCTGCAATAAATTATTTTTAAATTCATTTTTGTTATAATACAGCATTATGCATGAAAAAATCAATCATAAACCAATAAAACAAGTTCATCGTTATAAAGCATGAAAACATAAAAACAATAAGATGAAATTTGTTTACGGTTCGTAAAAATGTGTTGGTGTATCCACAACTAATATGATGGGGGTGAAGCATCAAACTCTAAAAGACTACGACTTTGATTTTAAAATGATGGTTTTTCATGTTATTGAAACTTTAAGTGTGACATAAGATTTCATTTTCTTTTAATTGCAAACCTTGCTTTAAAAAACTATTTGAGAAGGGTAGTGAAATTTGATTAACTATATAAGTTACCGAGATTTTGTACTTTAAGTATAAATAAAACTAGGCATAATGAATATTTACAATTTCTTTCATATTATTCACAATATTGCAGTACCAAATACAAAAGACTTGAAAATTGTCATATTTAATGTGGAAATAACTTTTAACATATTTCCTCACATATTTTAATAACAAAGACAACTAATTTTATTACGAGCGAAACGTTAGACATCAATATTTATTCGACAAAATGTTTCATAACTGAGTCACCTTGATGACAGAGCTTAGCTTGCCAGATGGTTTGAATAAGTTCAACGTAACGTAACACTCACCTAAATAAATGTTCTCATTATGATTTTGAAAGTATTTATGCGTATTACAGTTGAAGAATCACGAGAAGCTAACTTCCGTATATGTGTTAGGTTTACTCATAAATGATGGCTATTTTATTTTACAATGCACACAACCAACAAATACACAGAAATGATCTTGCCTGGAAAATCTCGGAACGTTGCATTTATTTCACTAAGAACTTAAGAAATTATGTATTTTATAGCTAAGTAGTTTTGAATATACAAAGAATCTTGTATTATTTGCATTATGTACGCTTATCATTATACCAGTCACTATACAAAAAAAAATATTCAGTGAAACTAATTCTTTGATGTTTTTTGTTCTACACCGATAAAAACTGTTGCTTACAGAAGATGTGATATATTTGATAAGTTGATTGTGTGTGTAATGTATGTTCCTGACTTCTTTTAGCTAGAGCTATTACTGACAACGAGCGGAGGGAAACAAGGCCTGCTGACAGCAAGCCTGATTGTTATTATTTCTGGTAGGAGGTCTATTATTTTATCACAATAAAAAGTTTTCTTTGAGATATCCTTAGTTGTTTGTCACAATAAAAATACCTCCAATGGTATCAGTTGCGGCGTCACAGTAAAAGTTGTTATAGTATGCAATTAGGTCTTACTTCTTTCTCAAAATTTGCAAGGTTCATAGTAAAATAAAGAACTTACTGACAAACTAATGAGCCTACTTTTCTCTACGTTGCTGCAAATCTATTTTAGTGAAGTTCTTAAAAGCTTAGATGGTAGGTATATGTTTACTTCTCATTGACAGTAATATCATTAGAGATGAAACCAGAAACATTTGAAATAATACCAAGACAATTAAAATACACGAGGGACTTATCTGGAATTCGAATTCAGAAAAACTCGTAAAATTAAGCGAGCTTGCAATCAACTGCATCACGGAGGTAGCATTTGGAGCATCATCTTAGAATTAAGTAATTTTCGAGTTATTACGTAAAAGCTTTATTCTTTCATGTGGCGCTATTTTCCAAAATGGCTTACCAACAACTATATTCACGATGGAATTCAATGTTTATGAGTTTCCTTGTCAGAATACAACATTTTGTTTAAATAGTTTTAATAGTTTCCAAAATATGACAAATAACCCTAAATTTTAGAATGGCCGCCATTTTTAAAGTATGTGCCTGGCGTGGTTGAAAACTATACAATTCAGGTGTACTTACTTAGTACTATAAGTGTAACGAGTTTGGTGTAATTCGGTTCACTCGTTCAAAAATTGAAAAGTGGGATACACAGATATACACTCACCACACACAGACAGGAAAGTGATCTCATAAGCCTTTATTTCCTTCGGAAAGTAGGCTAAAAAGTAACTGATCCCAACTTACTGTCTAAGATTGAGATCATATTGGAATTGTTCGTATATGATGCGGAAAAGTGTAAGCTTTCTGAATTTACATTTTAAAAGATTGTATTCGCAAACAGAAACATCAATTTATCTAAACATAAAATACATATTTTTCGAGCAATTTTACTTCAGGAAAGTTGAGTAATTTTGGGGTCCGGACATACTGACACAACACAGTAGAGTGCTGTTCTGTGTTGGTGACATTCTGAAATCTGATTGGCCGCACATACGTCTGCACTGATACCGCTTGTCACGTGGGCCAATAATAATTCAAAATGGCACCAGAACAGCGCGAAGCCCTCTGTAGGAATTATTAGAGGAAACACGAACACACAGATAATTAATAAGAAAACATTAGTTTCGCTATTTATTGTATACTATTGCTTGTGCAATATAAATAACAGCAGTCTGATTTAAAACACTTTAATGAACTGCAAACGTCTTCCAACACATTACATCACGAACATGGATTTGATTAATATAAGCGTATGAAGGGGCCGAACTATTATGTGTACGATGGAAAAAACACGTTTCTAACATCCACTACCAGGTTTACTTGTCACACCCTGCAAACCAAATCTATTCAATAAAGATATCGAGACATAACTTTCTTGACATTGATTAACTTGCTTAACTACCTAATTATCCTGTTTGGCAACATCAGTACTAAATCCACCAATATTTCTAAATATCTTCCTGGGGAAATATCTTTTCCTTCTGTACTGTCCTCGTGGCATGCTGGCTAATATCTTCTACTTGAAATTTTCTTTTTCAACTGGAAATCTAAAGTCTGAGGTTACAATAAAATACATTTAATGACTAGTATTCCAAATGAGAGGGACTCAAAAAGTGCTCACTTTACCGTGGATAGCCTGTAGATCAAATGTTTTTGTTTATATTGTTGTTCATCAGGTAGGTAGGAAGGTCCAGTTAGAGTGGAGTGGAGACATTTGGTCGGCTCTTAACATCGGGGTCTTGAGAGCCGATGAGGATGAAGTGAGGTATGGAGCAGCGCCGGAATGCAAGGTCGGGGGAAACGGGAGATCCTCGAGAAAACCCGATGACCAGCGGCATCGTTCGGTACGGTTCCCTCAAGCGAAAATCCGGGAGTGACCCCGCCGGGAATCGACCCCGGTTCGCGCAAGTGGGAGACAAGTAGTCTGACCGCTGCACCACCGCGGCCCCATCCAGTTAGAATTACTGTTCAACTAAGCATTGACGTTTTGATTTATGGGTATGCTTATTGCTTTTGCCGTTGCTGGAATTCTTGTAATGCTACTCTCCCGTCAACGTAAGTGTGCTTAATGGGGCTCCCAAGTTGTCATACGGGTCTTATTGTGAGCAGTTGCGTCCATTATAATTTTAAAAAACTTTGGAATATTTCAAATGTAAATACTTTTCCAGGACAGAAATGAAAATCGATACTATGTTGCCACTTTACACATTCGGTTATTGAAACAAACGTGGTCGTTAGAAAGTGTCGAAGTCAAGAAAATTGCTGTAAGTAACCCTCTTTTTTTAATATTTATTCTTCTGTAGAGCAATGTTTTAAAATATAGCGCCAATGTTGTATATTTTCTGAACAGATTGCTATATTAAAACCCTATACCCACGGCCAGCTGTTTTCCGAGAAAATATTTCAGGACTACTTTTACTCCAAAACACTATAGCTTAGATACACCTACGTGATTGGATGGTTATAACTGTCACGCGTTGCAGGTGTCTGGCCGCGAATCACGGACTCTCAGTGTCGGAGTTACCTAACTCTGATTGGCCCAGCCAGCCAAGGGTTTACACAAAAAATGCTTTATTTTTTTATTAAATTTAACGTTTACTTATATTTTATTATACTTAAGTTATAATTAAAATGAATATAACAGAAGCAGGGTGTGCGCTGGCAATGTCTATTAATAAATAGTTGTTATGCTGAATATTGATACAGTGAGCGAGTGCGCACGAAGGTGCGTGGTGCCTTTCGTGTAATTTTCTAGACTCGGTTAAGCTTCATTTACATGAGCCGGTAGGATATCCTGGAAGTTGGACTTCAGTTGGGCTTCAGTTGGGCTTCAGAAACGTTGGAAGGAACCGTGAATGGACTGCAGCACTGATGTTTTGATGCCGGCATGGATATCGCAAAACGGTTAACAATTTTCACACACACACACACACACACATATCACCCATGACTTAGCCGGGCATCGAACCCGTAACTAAGCACCTCCGATGGCGACGACATGTTACAAAACTCGGCCAAGGCCATCGCTGTAGCGATGTTTCGAAACGACGACTAGAATGATTCGGAACACGGCCTTCGTGAGCTCGCAGACTTTTGCAGGTCGAGATTATTGATCTAGAGTTCCACTCGCTGTGTGTTCTGAGCAGTTGGCGAGAGGCATTGGCGTGCGTTGTGGCAGTAAAGCTGTGCTATCCCAGTGCTGACCTCATGCTACTAGGAACTAACCTCGCCAACACTCTACCGGTGTACATTGGCCACTGGCGACCTGCCGTCACTGTTCCCCACACCTCCAGGACTTTCTACATGGCCTCAACGCTGCTCTCTCCGTTTTGACTGTTACTTCGTTTATTTTGTACAGAGAAGTTTTATTTTTGTTTCGCCTACTCTTCCTAGCTCTCTTTAAACAATGATTTCAGGTGCTGCAAATAAGACAATTTCGTATGCGAGCTGAACTTAATCTGAAACAATACTACAGAGAATGTTACTCAAAAATACAAAGCTGAAAATGCCGCATTGACAGAAAACTTCAGCCGCACGCGCCACCAAGATGCCGTGGATAACCAGATAAATGTTAGAACGCCTTACAGCAATCAGCATCAGCGCCTGGTAATTAACTGGCCAGCCGGCAGCTAAGCCAATACTTTCGCAGCACATAGAAGCCAGTCGGACTCAAGGCCTGTTCTCAGAGCCTCGCGCAGCTAATTAGAGAAGACGGTGATGGCGACATGGACCAGTAATAACCCGGGCAGTAGCGCAGCTTACGAACCAGCCACTCGCGCGGTAAAAGTGCTTTATTCGTATAAAAGTACACGTCTTTTTGAAAATTAAGATATAAACAAACATGTTCGTCATTGTTGACCACGTGACTTCAACAGCTGTGTTACTTTAGGGTAGGTCAGTGTTGGGTACATGCGCAGAGTAGTAAAAAGCGGTCTACGTCGTATTTAGTTTATGCGATAATCACACAACAACCACATTGCGTGGCTGTTACTATGGATTGGAATTACTATATAAAACAGGGTTTAGGTGTCGGGATAATCTGACATGCAAAGTAACCATCTATGTGTTTGTAATCTACAGTTATCACTACTGAATTTTGGAGTTCACGCGTTACAAATTAAATTTTGGTTTTCATATAACTAGTCCGTGCACGGAATGTTCTTTATTTTTGAAATATTTTACTTTCACCCGATCGGTCACGCATTCGTTTCCGAGTTCAAGTGTTGCAATCACGTAATGTTTCGGCGTGACTGTACTTCTGATCAGCGCTGGTCTTGCAACCAGTGACAAACGCGTTACGTGCTCGCCGATGTTGGCGTTCGCCATTCGTCTCAAGGAGCTGTGGCAAATTCCACAAATCAGATTATTCACGAGGAAGACCGTGCACTGAGGCCTTGCCGTGTGCAGCACCGGTCATAATTATTGTTCATGTGCAACGTGTCCAACATCGTGGTCGCTGTGACTAAACGGGTTAATATAATTTAAATAAAACAAACGTAATTTTCACTTTTCAAATTAAAAATAAATGTTTGTTTCCCAACTGAGTTTTCTCTAAATATTCGAGGAAATTATTGCGAAATCAGGTGTTCATATAATATTATATGTTGGCGTAACTTTACTGTATCTATCACAATTTGAACTTTAAAATTACAAAAGTCCCGATGGAGACCTCCCCGGACAACCACTGTATATGTAAGCGGTCGTCGGCGCTTCTCTTTGCGCAGGCCCTAGTGACGAGAACTGCGCACGCCTATGGAACCTCGGGTCTGCTATGCTCTCGCGTGCTGCGAAACATTTCCGTGCATAAGAGCCACACTGGCACTCGCTACAAGAACACAATCGCCGCTACGTGCAGGGCTCTGTACTGACGTATTGTTCTCGCGAGGGAGTGAATAGCGACATTTGGGCGGCTCTTACCGAGGTTTTGAGAGCCAACGAGGGTGAAGCGACGTGAGTATGGAGCAGCGCCGGAATGCAAGTCCGGGGGGAAACGGGAGCTCCCGGATAAAATACGCCGACCAACGGCATCGTCCTTCACGATCCCCGCCTTCGAACCTCCGGGAGTGACCCCGCCTTCGAACCTCCGGGAGTGACCCCACCGGGAGTCGAACCAGGTTCACCGAGGTGGGAGGCGAGTGGTTCAACCAGTACACCACCACGGACCGGGAATCGAACCCGGGTCCTTCCGAATATCAGGCCAATGCTTTATCATTGTGCCACCTCGCTTGGTTTTTACGTTTAAGCATTTTATTTTAATCGATCCACGATAGTTTCCAACTCTTCTGAAGCCCTGCAAAGTTCTACTTTCAAGCTATTGATACCGCCTCATGCAAATAAACCTTCATTGAGTCTATAAAATGACACTGAAGGGAAAACGCACAGTATTTGTGAGCACACAGTTTAATGATTTTTTCATGAGAACTATTTCTTACTAGGCGTTATCCACACACCTATTTCCTTTCTGTTTTTATTAATATAACTTATTGGATGAAATATAATATTATATAGATATAATGCAAGGAAAACTTCAATTGAACCAAAACGGTCATGTTGACACACGCTTGCTACAGGAAACAAACTAACGCATGGTACATGGGGTGATTTTCTTCAAAAGTTTGATTCAAAAATGTGCAGATACTGCGAATAGATGGGGGCACCTGTTTTCTGCTTAAAGATTTCAGGAAAAGTTGTTTGCCAACGCACATAAGTTCAGAAGCACTTTCGTGNTGCATGGGGTGATTTTCTTCAAAAGTTTGATTCAAAAATGTGCAGATACTGCGAATAGATGGGGCACCTGTTTTCTGCTTAAAGATTTCAGGAAAAGTTGTTTGCCAACGCACATAAGTTCAGAAGCACTTTCGTGATTGGATTACTTGAATCGTTACGCTTCTAATCTGTAAGACCGGAAATCACAGACGGTCAGTATCGGAGAAACTTAATTCTGATTGGCTCACTCATGTAGCAGATGGTGTTCACGCATAAAGAAGCGGCCAGTAGTCAAATGAAGACTGCCAGTGTGCACATAGTGTATTGAAGTCTAGCCTCCGCGTTAAACTTATCGCGAAAATGAGACGTCCCTACGAATAGATTGTAGACGAACACTAGCGAAACAGTGGAATTACATCCGTGTGACTTTTGTTTTCAAGGAAACTGGAAAATGTTTACTCTAGGTCTACACAAGCTTTGCACGGGAAATGTCTGCAAAATTTAAAAAAAAGCAGGAGTAAATAAAAAGAGTGAACTAGCAGCCGATTTTGGAAGTCAGGGAGAAGAGATGGGAGAGGCCCAAGCCTGCGCTGTTGTGACGACTGAGTTGGTTGTTATGGTGCGGGGAGTGGGGGAAGGGGTGGTGATTAATGATGCTATCACGTGACGTCAGGGAAGACCTTGTACCTTGCACATGACTCTCCTAAGCCGGGCTGTGACGTAGTTCCTGCCAGCCGCCTACGTCGAGCGCGCGGATTGTCTATAGTGAGGAAACTAGAAGTGTTTTTGGCGACGGGTTTGCATATAAACAATCGTCCTTGAGCGACGTGGCACGACACATCAAGGACTTGTAAACAATTTATCAATTTATATTTATCTCGAACACTCTTAAATCTGCAGACATCGATACCATCTCAAGATACTACATTGTTTTTAAATATTCATGAATGAAAAAAATATGGTTTTGGTGTTATCGGGACTCACTTGTAAGTACGGCCACCTGTTTTTCGCGAAAACATTCCACGAATAGTTGTGCCCGAAAGCATGTCCTAAGTGTCTGGCAGCCAATCACGGACGTTCAGTGCCGAGGTAACTTTATTCTGATTGGCCCAGTCGAACACGAAATGTCTCCTCACACAAAAACGCAGCCAATAGCCAAAGGAAATATGCGAGCTGTTGCGTAAGGAGTTGAGGTACAGCCTGCACATAAATCTTTCCGCGGGAAACAGGTGACACTACTTATAAGGAAAACTAGCTTTCTTGCAGAAATTACAGTTTTTTTTGCGTTGAAATAAACTTCGTGGGCTACTTCAAACATACAAAATTTCGAATTCTTTAAAACTGTTGAATATAAAGAACAGTTTTGTAATCTTCAATATTTAAAAAATAACTCTAGAAAGTAGATTTTATAATGAATTAAAAAAAAGCCTTTAAGAATCACTTACTCATTGTCTGCCAATGTTTTGGTATATTTTATTTGCATGTTTTAATAACGAAAGTAAAATTATAATTTTTGGTTAACTGAGCATTTTTGAAATTTCTCCTCAGGATTTACGTTTCTTCTCGTTTATGTGAGGTCAGCATTTCCATGGTCTGTCTCACTTTATTTATGTGCAATCCGAGTGGAACCGTGGAGTTTAATGAAAATAAACTGTGTTAAGAATATGCTAATTCGTGCTCTTGAGTATATAACTCGAGAAATACTGCCATCAGTAGCAATACATTTACATATTTCACACTCAATACAGCGTAAAGACTTGGAACTATTTTTATTAATTCATTGTCAACTTAACTGGAAGCCCATGTGTGAGCGTGTACACTCGCATATGTGTAATAATGGACAGTGATATTTTAAAAGGTTGATTTGAAAAGTGCCCTCTTCAGCGTGAACATCTGTTATCTCAAAACACAGCCTACAGCTCAGTGGCTATGATAACGAACAAGTTCTGTGCTGCCATTAGCATTGCACTCATCAACAATGTTTCTTGTTTGCATTACCTGAATTAATAAATTATAGTCCATTCACAGTTACTTAAAAGTTTTCTGAAACCCTTCCTAAGTTCTACTTTCAGGCTATTCCTCCGCCTCATGCAAACAAAGCTTACCTGAGTCTAGGAAATTACACTAACGGGACAGCGCACCGTACTCGTGCGCAATCGGTTTAGTAATATTTTGCACAATTTAACCAAACATAAAGTTCCTTTTTGTAAACGGAAGTATAAAACGCCAGTGATACGTAGTTTATTACGGAAAGATCCGAACACGTCATACATGGGAAGATTTTTCAAATGTTTTACTCAAAAAGTGTGAAGAAACCGCGAATAGACTGAAATGCGAATCTGGAAGGATTACGTAACTTAAATGTAGTTCCCGACTCGCAGAACCCGCGTGTAGGTTCCTGTCTCCAGCCCAGTTACGATATTGTGGCCTGGCCAGTCACGGCGATTCCTTTCACAAGTCCACTGCAGGCAGAAATGAATGCGCTCGTCTCTCCTTCCCCGTCGGATGTTTCCCTCGCTGACCTCAAAACGCCAGCGCTCAAGTGCTCGCCCAGTGAGGACAAGCTCTCTATAGAGCTGCGTTCCTCTCACCAGCAGCCAGCGCTTCCGCATTACTGGAGACGTGCCAGAGTCCTGCAACGTCAACACCCATCACACGAAGGGAGAAGAGAAATAATCTCGAGTTCAGCGATTTGTCTGCTAACCCCCCCCCCCCNACATGCAGTAGCTGATCCGTGTCCCAGCATCGGACTGCTTTCCTGCCAAAACGACTATCATAAACGACGTGGATGGGATTTGAGGTTAGAACACTGTTTATGTAAACAAGTGCTTTGAGGTGTTTGTATATTTCCTTTAACAGTTTTTAATGCAATTATATGAAATTCAAAATTGGCGAATGTATTGTATCCCTGTAAATGGTTTTGTATCTTGAAAATTAAAATACAAATAAACACGTTTATCAGTGTTGGCTATGTGACTTTGACAGTTGTATTGGCGTGGAGGGTAGGTCAGTGTTGGATACACGTGCGCGGTCCGTGTGGAGTCTGCTCACGGTGAACTGAACACTTTTGAAACCCCTGCTTAACATATACTTCTCTGATCACATTGTATCCTTCCGCCATATGTATCATTGCATCGCCATGCGCCTGATCACTTTATTCATGCGCTATCTAAGAAAAATTGCGGATTTTTTAGGCATGTAAATGTGTTATTTACATACCAGATCTTATAATAATGTGAACTAAACAAGAAACACCGACATCACTGGACATAATGTCAAACACCGTACTCGCAAAACAATGCTGGGTTTTAGGACTATTTTCATTTATTCGCTGCCATCTTAACTGAGAAGCCACATGCCAATGTGCACTGTAACATACATTTAGTTACGGGTAGTAATTTTTTCTAAGGTTTATTTCAAAAGTGATTATTTTACCATGATCAGCCTAATCCTCATATTTAGTCTCTGTTCTCCACGCTCGACACTCAGATGTCGTCCGTCCACTGGAAATCACCCCAGCGAATGGCCAATTGTATCTCAGACCAGGTTACAGAACACCTAGAGAGTATGGTTTATTGCGGGAAAAGTTGATTGTGGCTAGGATTCAATGTATTGAACGTATGCCCTACAGGTTTCATCATTATTGACAGTCATGCACGTGTGAAGCTACTATCCCTTATTCATTGGGCCAATGAGGAGTCTGATACTCTAAAGCAGAACGTTTGTAATTGGCCTTGAAAAAAAAAAAGGTACAATCCAAACTTGATTATCAGGTCATCCAACCATACACGGATAAACTAGCTAGTGTTTTATCAAAAACACGTTGGCTCAAAAAAGTTTCGCAATTTTCCAGTTTCTCTAAGAGTATCTAAGAATACAGAAGCGAAATCACGTGGTAAACTGTGAAATACAGCCGACGCACCGCTCTATGAAAACTTTTTCCCCGTAATTTACGGGGAATTAATGGTAAACATATTTCACATCTCTCCTAAAAAATTATGGGAACGTTGATTTTATAATAATAACAGGCTTTCAGTAAATTTCACACAACTTTACAGAAATTCACGGATCCTCTCTATAAATCTGATATTTAGTTTTCCCGTACTTCTGGCAAAACAATATTAAACATAATCTTTAATTTTTGTAATTTAGGCGTTTTAATGTGTACAAAAACTGAATTTTTAAATGTTAAAATCATTTAATTTAGAGAATTATTTGACCAAAAATGAGAAGTTTCGAGTCCATGACTCTCCTACCACTCAAATACGGCTTCCATACAGTAACGTGGGATAAAAGCTGATTATTTCTGAAAACGTGGCCTACGTAACTTTTTCAGTTTCTAGTAGNTGAAATGTTAAAATCATTTAATTTAGAGAATTATTTGACCAAAAATGAGAAGTTTCGAGTCCATGACTCTCCTACCACTCAAATACGGTTTCCATACAGTAACGTGGGATAAAAGCTGATTATTTCTGAAAACGTGGCCTACGTAACTTTTTCAGTTTCTAGTAGTGTTTGAGTGTTTTAAGTATTACTAACTGTTGCAAGTGCCTGATGCTATTTTTCGACGCTCGAAGCAGCAGGTATTCATGACGTGTGTATGCTAACTGCCGCAGAAACGATAATTTTCTGGTTGCAGCAGCGAAGCAAGCTTCGTGTGAGCTCGGCTTTGTTCGTCACGTAAACCCGAAGCAAGCTTCGTATGAGCTCGGCTTTGTTCGTCACGTAAACCCGAAGCAATGGAACCTATGGAGACGTTTTGTATTTTTGTATTTGCGGAGCTCAAATTTTTTTTGTCATTATGGATCGCGTTTCCGAACAGTAAAACATTTCTGTACTTGTTGCAAAGAATTCTTTGGAAAATAGTTGCCAAAGAATATCTTGTAACTCTAAATATTATATATTTACAATAAATCACTTTAGAAAACATACAAATTTGTTTATGTAGCTCAGTGTTCATAATAAACTTAAAGTTTAAAGCACTTGCTTGTTAAAATTCAACATTAGTTTTACACATTCCACATTAAGGTTTTGTAAAAGTTTCTTTAATTTATTTGTAGTGTTTAAAAAAAAATATGTCTTTGGTAACTAGTTACCAAGGAATTCCTTGTGCAGAGACAAAATAGTGTGTACATTTACGTGTATTTTTATGTAAATAAATGAACATTTTTAACGGTAAATTATTCCCGCCATCTTAGATTTACGTATATTCCTTTATAACTTAATTTGCATACTCAATATTTAATAAACAAAGCTTGTCAAGGTACAGGGAACGTCTTAACAGTTATTTCGAAATCCAAATTATTTTTCTCTCTTTACTAGTTTCGCTTCTGTAACGGTAATCGAAGGTTGCCTCATTATTAGATACGTGTAACATTCGCGTTATCATATGGTGACAGGATGTACTGCACTGCCTTATAAAGAAGCGAACACAGTCCATGGTTACAAAGGCCGCTGCACTTTAATACGTCACCTACCTGCTTGATCTCCTTCAAGGGGATTGGCCACTCCATCGCTGATATCTTCTTATTGGCCCACGAGTTCTCCGGAGCGTGACAGGCATATTTCCGGCCAATGGCTGAAGACTGTCAAAGGCACAGTAACTCGGAGTTCAGTCTGTCCGTAAATAATAACGCGAACTTTTGCACGTCCCTACAATAATTTATGTCCCACACGGGAGAAAACTGGCATGACGGAAAACGGAAGAACCTAAAAATGTTTGTTAAATAGTCCTCTATGCCATGTCAAGCTTTAATTTTTTTAATGTCCTGTCATGAAATTCGATAACGAAGATTTGTAAAATATCCAGAGATGGAATGGATACTTCCCCCTTTCACAGTGCAGCAATGTAACGGCAGCTTGCCAACCAGTACCTCACTCGAACCTGCTAGAAGATTGCCCAACCAACAGGTAACCTTCCGCAGGACTCAGTAGCCAATGAGACACGAGGAGGGTTTCTAGACATTTTGCGTGGCTATCAAGTTTGCTAACTGCAAAAAGAGCGCTAAATTCCTTTGTTTTGTATACGAGGTATGGCTATTAAGTTACGAGTCTGGAAACCAACGTGGATTTCTGTTCCTCCCCCATTCCCATATTTCATTCCTTTAAGGCGCCTTAATTAACTTCCAGGAAATTAACCGAACCTAACTTGCAATTTACTGGCAGTGGCCTATAGCTAGTGACACGCAAATTTCCCGTTATTATTTGGTGACATACTGGAAATCAACGTTTTGTATTTTTGAATTGTTTATGCCGTTGGACGACTATTAACTTGGAAAGTCCCGTTAGGATTCTGAACCAATACGAAATATTTGACGATGAAATGGGCAAATCAGATACAACTAAGTAGCAACCAGCCGGGAATCGAACCCTGTTCGTCATAATGAGAGAAGAGTAGTCTGCCCCTCACACAACCGCGGCTCCAAAGTTTACTACGTAAACACGTTACACGATAACTGGCGCCGTCAGGCTCCCAATCAGAGTGCAGAGCCACTCTCACATAGTTTTGAGCGGCAGCGTCTGCGTATGAATAACGTTGCAATCTAATGCAATCATGTTTATGCGTTAAACTTCATGTACAGGCTATTTAACATACCCATGGACACCTCATTTTCGCGAAAAGATTTTTAGACTATAGCATGTTCATGGTTTCTTCACTCTTTTTGAACTAAGCCCTTTGAAAAATCACTTCATGTATGACGCGCTTGCTTGTTTCTTAAATATGCAATTTATCACAAGCGTTTAATACTTCTGTTAACATAAAAGTACCTAGTTTTTAGTTAAATTCAACATTTACTTATATTTTACCTATAAATTACAATTATTAATTTATAACTAATACAAATAAAAACAGGGAGAAAATTGGTGTGTTGGCAATGACTTGTAAGAAATAGTTCTTACGAAAAAAATATAAAAAGTATGTTCACACGAATGCGGCGCTTTGTCCCTTTCGTGCAATTTTCTATACTTTGTTTGTATAAGGCGGAGGAATATCCTGAAAGTAGAACTTCAGCAGGCCTTCAGATAAGTTGGAAGTAATCGTGAATGGACTATTGTTGTATTTCAAAACACTCCCGTGATTGCATGATGTTCTTGTTAAGTGTCTGAGGTGTCTGTACGTGAATCACAGACGTTCAGTATCAAAGTAACTTAATCATCATTGGCCGGTCAAGTAAGAAAGACCCTTCTCGCTCGGCCATAGAGGCCACGGTGGTGCAGTGGCTAGACTACTCGTCTCCCAACTAGGCGAACTGGGTTCGATTCCCGGTTCCTGGATTTTTGCTTGTGGGAATCGTGACGGACGATGCCACTGGTCGGATGGTTTTCTTAGGGATTTCCCGTTTTTCCCACCTTCACGTTCCGGCGCTGCTCCATACTCACATAGTTTCACCCTCATCGGTTCTCAAGACGTCATTGTTAAGAGCCGCCACTCCCCTAAGACATGCAGCCAATAAGCAAAGGAACACTGCTGCAATGTTAGTCGACCGCTGAATGTTTTCGCGTAAATGAGGAGTCCCTAAAAATACCACAGTGAGATAACAAATCTTTGTCTTTAATATGACATCATAAAATTATAACGGTCACTCATGTCGACGAAAGAAAGAATGCACTGTAGTTCAATGCCTTGCACGTTTAGGTGACTAGACATTCAACACGAGTACTTACGTCACCCTTAGTGACCTCACGATTCTAGGCCTCGGACATGAAAAATACCGAGCATCCAGACGACGCCCTTAAAGTCGAAATGGAAGTCGATACTTGGCATCTGCGCCGACCCCCGTCGGAGCAATCGATGTGGGCATCGCCAGGCGGGCGCCTGCCCTCCCAAACAGCATCGTCGGTCGGAGTTTAGTCCCCGGCCTGAGCCGTAATTTAGATGGGATTAGATTGGATCTCGCAGCCCGCCAGAGGTTCCCTAGCCGCACCCTGCACGTGGCCGCGCAGAACGTAGAGAAGGGTAGAGAAGAGAGGAGAGGGAGAAGAGCGAAAAACATTCCCCGAGGCAGCAATCGAGAAAGGACTGATATTGAAAACGACCCGCCTGGCCTAGAAACGCGGGGGTTGCTAAGGGCGACCCAGGCGCGCCCGATCATATGTCTCGTCACCCATAAGCGCAAGAAACTGATCTCGTCTGCTGTGCTTTCTTTGGTAACGCGCTTCTTCAAAGACTTTCAGAGGCGACCCTATTATTTTGTAACTAGAGATGATGGTTAGAGATCCTGTCATTTCGCGGTATACCTTGGTAACATGCTGTGCGTCACACAAGTACAGAGTGATTATTAAGTCCCTATTCATTAGTAGGAAATCGCTAATATGCATTGTCTTTGTCTTAGGTATTGAAAATGTCCGCCATTGAAGAGAGGATACCTGTGGTCTGTGCTCGCCTGAGAGGACTAACGTACGATGCAGTGAAAACTGATTTCACACGAAGATGTAGAAGACCTGGCCCCACATATGTTGCCATTCGCCATCTTGTCAACACATTCAGTCACGGAGCGTTAAGGACGAAGAGAGTTCAGGCAGGCCGTTTGTACTTGAAGACATCGTGAAACGAATTCAGGAAACCATTGAACTAATGCCTCGTGCATCGACTCTGCGTCTCAGTCGTAAGCTTGATGTTCTACAGTCCACTTTGTGGAAGATGATGCACTCCCTGTGCGACTGAATGTGTTGACAAGATGGCGAACGGCAACATATGTGGGGTCAGGTCTCCTACATCTTCGTGTGAANTTAACTAATGCCTCGTGCATCGACTCTGCGTCTCAGTCGTAAGCTTGATGTTCCACAGTCCACTTTGTGGAAGATGATGCACTCCCTGTGCGACTGAATGTGTTGACAAGATGGCGAATGGTCACACATTAGGGGCCAGGTCTCCTACATCTTCGTGTGAAATCAGTTCTCACTGCATCGCATGTTAGTCCTCTCAGACGAGCACAGACCACGGCTATCGTCTCTTCAATGGCGGACATTTTCAATACATAAAACAAAGACAGTATATATTAGCGATTTCGCATAAATGGATAGATTATTTATAATCATGCTGTGCATGTCGGTTTCACATAAGTCATTGTAAGGGTAATCTGTTTTTAGCGAAAATATTTACGTTAAGGCTATACTCCAATGTCCTATGGCATACGTGCAGTTTTCCTTTGTTTAATGACCACGTGTCTTTGTCGGGAGACAGTTCCTTGCCTGACTGGGCCAATCAGAATTAGGTAACTCCGACACCGAGTGTCCGTGATTCGCTGGCAGACACATGCAATACGGGACACTTCATTATAGTGTTTTGGAGTGCAAGTAGACACTGGTAGGGATCTGCAAAATTCGCGTTACTTTCTGGCTGCACTCCAAAGTGTGGTTTGCTCGCTTGACGTCTGCTATTTGCCATTGACACGTCCCAAGGCGAGATTCGGCCAATAGTGAAGGCTCAGTGGCGGAGCAACNAGACACTGGTAGGGATCTGCAAAATTCGCGTTACTTTCTGGCTGCAGACTAAACTCCAAAGTGTGGTTTGCTCGTTTGACGTCTGCTATTTGCCATTGACACGTCCCAAGGCGAGATTCGGCCAATAGTGAAGGCTCAGTGGCGGAGCAACCAATTTTGAGCTAAGCGATCAGACAGGTAAATGGCGCCGTATGTTTGTCAATCACCAATGTAATCGCAAATTCCGCTCAAGTTGGCACAGGGCTGTAGAGTCTAGTATTTACCAAATAATAATGCGAATTTTGCAGGGCCATGTTCATTGGGGGGCTTCAGTCACTGAGCGGTTAGCCTGCTCGCCTCCCACCAAGGCGAACCGGGTTCAATCCCCGGCCGGGTCACTCTAGGATTTTCGCATGTAGGAATCGTGCCGGACGATGCCGCTGGTCGGCGGGTTTTCTCGGGACTCTCCCGTTTCCTCCGCCCTTTCATTCCGACACTGCTCCATATTCGCGTCAATCGCCCTCATCGGCTCTCAAGACCTCGCTGTTAAGAGCCTCCCAAATCTCTTCACTCACTCACTTCGCTCATCAGACACGCCATGGAGAAGTGTGAACCAATAGTATAGATTCAGCACTTGGGTTGCTTAACTCAGTGTGGGCGAGCCGAACAAGCCAATGAGCTCCGACTGTGACAGCAGAAAATTAAAAATGACATCTGTTGGAGTAAATAAGGTACAGCAAAGTGTAGCCTGGTGTCGCCCTCTAACGCGAAATTATAGGTTCTTTAACGATAGTTTACCTCGGGCTGAGTTCAGTTGAGAGATTTGGGTGGCTCTTAACATCGAGGTATTGAGCGCCTATGAGGGCGAAGCGAGTATGGAGCAGCGCTGGAATGCAAGGGCGGGGGAAACGGGAGATCCCGAGAAGACCCGCCGACCAACGGCATCGTCCGGCACGATTCCGAAATGCAAAAATCCGGAGTGACCCAGCCTGGGATTGAACCCGGTTTGCCTTGGTAGGAGACGAGCAGTCTAACCGCTCAGCCACCACGGCCCCCGCCGAATTATATGTAAATGTTTTGCTACAACTCCACTGAGCATAAAACAAAAATAAACTGAATGTCAGATGTCTTTATTATTTATAAAGATTTTGGGAAGTACACCTTTAGCTTTGAGACATGAAACTACTTCTCTTAATTTGATGCCAAGTTTACTGTCAGTGTTGCATTCATTGTTCACGTTAAAACGCATGCAGTTGTGGTCAGTAATTGGTTTTTCAAAGATTGAATATTAAGATGTCTCCAGTGCACATTTGAAGAGCTATGTCAGAGTTTCAACATTTCTCCGCCTGTTGGTTTTACAGAACGTCACTAAATTTGAGCGTACCTCAGGTGCTTGATGGGGAAGCTGGTTTAAAGCAGATGTTCGTTATATTGAAAGGTTTGGCTAGTCGATGTTGCAGGCAGCAGTCGAGTGCTGAGGCGAGTAGGAATTATGACCGACATATTGGTCCTTGATTCTTGTTGATTTAATAATATCATGGCAACTTTAATTAATGATGCGTGTTGTTCTTAAGCTGGCAGTTCTTGTTTAGTTATCACGACCTCTAGTCTTCGTGTTCTACGGTAGTAATACGAATCAGCCTTAACCTGGAGTAGTAACACGGTTAACGAATAACTTACCCATCACAGATCATGGAGCACAATGTAATATAATATTCCTTTGCAACATTTACACGATTGTGTGCACTGGGTCTGAATACGTTACAATTTTTTAAGAAGAAACATTTTGGTAATGCAATTATTGCACTGAAACAGTTAGTCGTTCAATTAATAGATTGGAACTATCGACTTCAATGAAACAAATCAATGTCAATTGAAAATTTTTTTTATTTCAAAAAGAAGAAACATTATTTTTGTGGTTATATTCGTCATTGTTTATACAAGTATCGGCTCCATTTTCATCCTGTTACGTTATGTAGAAGCATTGCTTTGGGATGTCTCGCTTTGTTGCCTCCAATGTCGTCGCTGAATTAGTGTGAAAATGCACTAATGCACGAGTAATGGAACGAGTCTTTGATGCAGGAGAAGCATGGTGCAGTAAAGAGAACAAGAAGACAGAGGAGAGCAGTAGAAACTGTTGTGTACTTGATTATGGCAGATGCGATGGCAAGAAAGATTTTTCACGTTCTGCTGCTGATTCAATGTAGAGATTTTATGCTTTTCATGAAAAACCTCTCAGTTATTTGATTCCTGTTGTACACAATGTTTGTTTCTATTCATATTAATTATAAAATAAATATTAAGGTTCCTATAATTTATAGATAAAATACAAGTAAAATATAAGTTTAACCAAAAATAAGGTTTTTATGTTGACACAAATATAAAATACTTGTGATACAAGGCGTATTTAGGAAACAAATAAATACTTCACTTCATGGGGTGATTTTTGTAAAGGGCTCATTAAAAAAGTGCCAAGAAACCGCGAATATACTATACATACATTTTTGCTATAATCATTCTTTATCCAAGCAAATTTCTCTCGAATATTTTCTTCAAACACACATATAGCTGTCCTTTGTGGCTGGACGCTCGCGGCAGTTTCAGTATTTTTCAGAGGATACATGTTATTTATTTCTGGTGTTTATCTTGTAGCTGATTTTCTGCGTGATTGCTTTTAATTCAAACACAGAATTTTTTTCGCAGTTTATCTTTTCATATTGTAATATTTTATAAAATTATCGGTTGAGTTGATATTTTAAAATAAATGTTCTATATTGATTCGTCAGTTTCCGTAATTATACCAGTCCAATTTAGGTGAACAGGTGCGGTATAAATGATGAAACTCTGCCTAATTTACAATCTATTTTCCCGACACAATCTCGTTTACCTCACACAGTCTACGAGTATCGATTTCACACACTGCTTTTTATGGATTCGTATACTCATTAAACTGACATCCCTCATCTATTATAAATTTCATTTTACGTGCATATTATCAGGAAATATAATATTAAATGTGCAGGAAACATCTTAATCGTCACACAAAAGCAAACTGCCAATACAACTCTCGTGAAGATACTAGGTCATGTGCTTGCAGGTAGATGTTGCCTCATAATACACCGGAGAGCCAAAACAAACTGGTACACCTGCCTAATATCTTGTAAGCCCCCAGAGCATGCGTCATAACCAGGAGTGGAGTTGAGAGCTTTGGTTGGCTCTCGACAACGAGGTCTTGAAAGTCGGTGAGGGCGAAATGAGGTAAAAATGCAGCAGCGCCGGAATGCAAGGGCGGGGCAAACGGGAGCCCTCCGAGAAACCCTCCCAACCAGCGGCATCGTCTGGCACGATTCCCAAGTGCGAAAATCCACGAGCGACCCCGCCGGGAATCGAAACAGAACGTGTTGGCTGGAAGTGAAGGCTCTAGCCACTGCGTCAACCGCGGCCCCTCATAACCTAGAGAAGAAACACGGTTCACGAACCATTAACCCACAAGAAAGACCACTGGACCCTGGTCTTCGCAGTGTACAGCGCCGTAACAACACATGATAGCGTATACTGGGTATAAACCTTTCACTACCTGTGTCCACCGCAGTGGACATGTTGGAGAGAAAGAAAACATATGGCGAGCGCTGTGCACGGGTAGGATCATATCCCAATGCGGTCAGTTTCTTACCTGTGGATTATGTCGTTTGTGGACATTTATACAGCTCTAGTTAGTGAGCGGTCACCCCAATGTCTCCTAAGCACTGGGCTAGTATTTCACCGGCTGTGTGATTGAAGCAAGTGATAAATAAGTACAGCACGAACCAAAATATTAATTTATTGCAAAACTTCCAACCATTACATAATACGGGACTGAAGGAGTTAAAGTTCGTATGTGGGAGAAACATCGGAGTTAATATTGTGGTCCAGCACTTTGTTCGCGACAAGTTTCTTTAGACAAACAGCCTTAAGTTAACGTGACGACCCGGGAGCAGCGGTGACGTGGTGACCAGGGAACTCGCCTCCCGGCACGGCGACCCGGGTTCGACCTCCAGCGGGGTCTCTCGCTCGTGGGAATCGTGGTGGACGATGCCACTTGCCGGCGTGTTTCCTCGGAGTGTACCCGCTTCCTCACCGTTTCATTCCAGAGCCGCTCCATCCTAGGATCTCAAGTCATGCCACACCCGGGGGTGACGCACCTGAAGGCGTCAGCTTGAAAGCGCGTCATTAGCAGGGTGGTGCCTCGCCCTCGGCGCACTCCCGAAATAACATTTATTGAAACGTAACCACAAAAAATTAGTTTTTGACGTTTACTCCAATTCGTTCAGATTTACGAAACTCACGCGAAAAAAAAAATGCTTAAGTATTTGATGTGATGTTTTTTTTTAATTCCAGGAGAGACGTGAATATTGTTTGGTTCGAACGAAGCAGTCTTGAAGTTCGAGGTCAGTAGACTCGCCAAGTTTTTTTTTGTTTTTACGTAGTAAGCTTTTGTGAATTACGAACAGCTTTTTATGACTTTATGTTAAAGTTAGCTCACTACCTACAGCTGGTGACTTGAAATCTGGTCTTTTGTTCCAGTCAACAACCGATTTAAAAAACATATCTTTCTACAGCAAGGGTCGTCATTTTCCTAGAGACGTTTTGGAGACAAGAAGTACTTCAAAACTCCATAACTTCCTTCTTAACTCGTAGCAGTTGTTTGGCAGCCAATCAGGAATGCGCAGAGTTAAGTTTTTTGAATGGGTAGGTCAGATATCATCGATTCACACCGTCACTTTCAACTTTTCTGAAGCCCTGTTAAAGTTATACTGTCAGGATATTTCTCCCTCCGCCTTTTTCAAACGAAGCTTAATCAAGTCTAGGAAATTATACCGAAGGAACAGCTCATCACATTCGTGCGCACTTACTATAATAATTCCTTCCGTAAGAACTATTTATTACCTGGTATTACCCACACAATATTTTCTCCCTGTTTTTATTGATTTTAATTATAAACTAAACATTTTAATTTATAGATAAAATGCAATTAAAAGTTCAAATTATAAAAAAAAACAAGGCACTGTTATGCTAGCAGAAGGACAAAACGCTTGCGACAGTAACCAGGCAACCAGGAACGAAAGTTAAATCATGTTTTCGTTATTTTGCAATACGCCTGGCGCGACGCACGTAGCTGTTTGCGTCGTAAACCCATGGCAACGGGCTGCGTAACGACCCAGGGAGGATGCTTCTCCATAGCCTGTGAGGGGGGGAGCCCCCTCTCAGGCTGTGGTTGTTGAGATTCAGGGGGTCAGCGTCCGTTTCGCCGCAGGAATATGGGTACGGCGGGTCTAAAGGGAAGCGGCTCCCACCAATTACTGCACCTCGCCGATATATATATATTTTTAACGTTGGTAAGGGAAGTATATTGTGCTGCTTTCTGCGAGGGCACATGTTCTGATTGAACTTCCTGTCAATTTGTGCACGCCCCAGGTGCTTCTCAAATATAAGGTAATTTTTCCATTGGATTACAATATTTGAAATGTTCCTGATTTTCGATGTAAACAGTTTTTTTTTGAGAAAGACAAATGTGAAAAAGTAAATTTTTTTTATTGTTATCGTGACCCTCGCAATATTAAAAAAAAAAACATCCATTAGCCTCCTCACTTACACATAAATTGTTTCTTTCAGGTGTTGCAAAAGAATAAATTTTTGGCCTGAAAAGTACTTAAAAATATCGTACAATACCTGAAATTTTGGAACCTATGGGAGGGCTTTCAGCATGTCCATTACACAAGAAGCAACCAATTATAAAATAGTTGGTGTGTTAGTAGTAACCAATTGCATTTACCAAGGAAAGGCAATGCCCTCATTGGTGCTTCCTTCTGAACGATAGGGCAACGCGAAAAATAAAGTTTTCATATCATATGTTGGGAAGCAATCAACCAGTGCCTACCAAATTTGACAAACAAGAAACACTGCAGCAGACATTAAGTAGCTCAAACACATACTGTTTTTGAAATGATAGAAATATAAATGTTTCAGTTAAACTCACTTATCTTTCTATGTAGTATACATATTAGACCAAGGCCGCCTTCATCAAATTTACTTGGAAATACAGTTAGCCTATAGGAAGGTAGACGGATTAGTTATAAAGGCCACTCCATGTTTTTACTTGTTGATTTATAAATATATGTTTATCATAACGGTATTAACTTTCGAGGTCATACGAATGCCAATTAAAACGTTAACTTAATTGTCATTGACAACAATAGGCGGGGGCCCCTGCACATCTGGCAGGCTCTCTCTTCTCTATCTTTCTCTCTCTACCTCCACGTTCCATTTACTCTCTGCGGGGACGCGGTGGTGTAGTGGTCAGACTACTTCCCACGTAGGCGAACCATGTTCGATTCCCGGCAGGGTCCCTCCCGGACTTTCGCACGTGTGAATCGTGCCGGACGATGCAGCCGATAGGTGGGTTATCTCGGAGATCTCCTGTTTCCCAAGCACTTTAATTCTGGCACTACTTTATACTCACCTCACTTCACCCTCACCGGCTCTCAAGAACTCGATGTCCAGAGCAGCCCAAATCTCTTCACTCACTCATGTACGCTCTGTCAGAGAACAGGTAATTATACAGAAGCGGTTCTTTTAAGGTAGGTGTACCCATTCGCTGATTGGTTGCACAAGGACCAGGGGAATGACCTTGTGGACGATTGGTTACTGCGTGCTGTGGAAGATCTTCTATTGGCTTGGTTGCCGGCTCACGAGTCAGCTACCAGGCGCTGATTGGCGGACGGCGTCCCGACACGTTGCTGACCAGGCGACGCCATTTTGGCTTGAGTTAGCGATGTAAGCGGCTGTTTCAGTAATATACTAAAGATGAGGTAGAGCGATCTCGCTGGCTGCGCACAACCAGTCTCCGTGTCCCAACATTGAGCTGCTTTTCTACATACTCGTCTAGCAAGAACGGCGTGGATTGCATTTGACGTTAGAACACTGTTTGGTAAACAAGTCCTTTGAGATGTTTTTATACTTTCTCTAACTAATTTGTAATAAAATTTGATTAAATTTAAATTTGTAAATGTATTTCATTAATAATGTTTGTCATTTAAAAATGAGATATTAACAAACACGTCCATTATTGTTCACCCCGTGATTTACAGTTGTGTTGGTTTGGGGTAGGTCAATGTTAGGTGCATGTACAGAAGACGAATAATCAGTCTACCTTATCTTAAGTATTATGAATTCTTAAAACCTGTGTGATTCTGTGGTGTGATGCCGCAGGCCAGATAGACGCAACGCGCCAATCAATTTTTTTCCCAGGCTCGTGTAAGAAAAATTATTTCCCTGCCAGTGAAAATTACTCCCCTCCCTGGAGAGTAATAATGCATGTTGATACAAATTTACGTAATGGGTTTTCTTTACATTGTTATCTATCTTGGACACGTTAATGCAGTTCTCATTGCTGGATATTTTACATTGCCTGTCATAACTTGTACTGCTAAAAATCAATCTATAAAAATAACTTATACTTGTATTGGTTTACAATATTTTAACGATATATATCACCAGTTTTATTACTTAAGGTATCGCGTACGACTTACAAGAAACTCAAACCTTTACAAACGACATGCGCGTTATTTTCCCTCAACAAGAAGTCTAACTCTCACCCTGGAGAGGAGCCTCGCTCAAGGCTCCGCTGATGAGGGCGAGGCGGGCCAGGCGGGTTGCCTAATTACAGGCGGGGCTTCCTTGCCGACACAAAGTACCGCCGCTCGCGCGCTTGATTGATTGGCGCCGGCAAGACGACACGTGTCCTCCCCCGCCCAGCGTTGCCAAGTGTAACGTCACTCCTCGCCAACCTCGCCTTCTCTCCCACAGGTCCTCTCGGCCAGGCTCCACGGAAACAAACCATACACCAGGCCAGCATCAGTACCAAAGACACATCTTTACTGATCAATCACCTTCTCATATCAAGAAAGTGTTCTCACGGTACCACAAAATCTGTGGCCCTTAGACCTCCATAACACCTACTCCAAATTCTCACACCCTTGCCAGAATATTTTTAAATTTACAAACAATCCAATTAAAAATCACTTTATCAAAATTATTTACCAATTGCATAAACATTAAACCCTCTTAATATCTAAATGGAGATGAAAGTTCTTATTTGCTTACTCCCATACCTCAGGCAATTTGTCAACATCCATCGAATCCTATCAGAAGGAGTGGAGACTCCACACATTTATCAAAATATGGAAAATAGTTCACCCTAAAAACAAGTGAGAGTGCACGTGTTTGGTCGCTTCACTGACGTCATTATTAAATGCTAGTGAAGGTACATGATACACTGTCGCATCCCAATCGCGATGAGATCAAGTCTGAAATGTTTTCAGAGCTACTTTCGAATTTTTCTTATATTGCTCAACCAAGATAGCTTTGGGGTAACAGGGAGACAGATGTCTGTATCAACTTCACTTCCCACATAAAAACCAAATTTTTCATCCCAGTAGAAACAAAATAAGTAGCATTATCAATGACTATGTTAACAGGAGACCAAAAAATGGGAAATAAATTATGCCTTAAAATACCACAAATTTCAACTGACTTCATATTACGTAAAGGGAAAAAATAACACATATTTACTAAAACTATCTACCACTACTAAAATGGATGAGAAACCCTTTTGGATCAAAGCAAAGGCCCCAAAACCTCCATATTAATTCGCTCCCAGGGGTACTGAGCAACTGTAGTTGAATATTGACCCATGGCCCGTGAAACTTTGGTTTTGTCTTTTGACAGGCATCACAATTAGAAACCCACGAATCTATAACATCCCTCATTTTGGGCTGATAAAACATTTATTTAATGCAAGACAAGGTCTTGTCCTGCCCGAGATGGCACCCAACATAGGAATCAAGACAATATATTTAAACTTCACATTGCATAATGCTTTTAGTACAAAAATACTAAATTTCCCTTTGTTATCAACATACTCAACCAACCTTTTCCTTAGCTCATAACTTTTTGAAGTGTTGGCAAGAATTTGTTTTTGGATTTCCGTACATTCAGAGTCATCATTTTGATGTTTCTGCAACTCAATATTAGCTTGAAGGAAACCTTGTAAAACTCCCACTTGCTGCATTTCATGTCTATGACCTTCGCACTGTAGGGCCTATTGTATTTTCCTTGCTGTTGGCTTGGATTACAAATTACCATTTAAAAAACAAATTTTCGCGTCGCGTATTATCGAGCCTTTACTGTACTCATGAAGTACTATACACCGAAAGCCTGGGCTTGTTATATCTTAGTCGTTTTTGGTCTCGTGTGTTTCCCAGCCAGCTTTCATTATGAAGTAGGCATCAAGATTTTTGTCTTAATTTGTACCTGGGAACAATTCGTCTTATTTATCATAATGCATTATTACTATTCGGAGAGGGAAATCACTTTCCTTTACAGGCAAATATTTTTCTTACATGAACCAGAGAGGAAAAATTAGAAATCGGAGCTCCTTGGATACCCCCCCCCCCTAATTGATTCACCGCACACTGATTAAGGGTCCCTCCTGAAGTCCATTCATGTTTACTTCCAACTTTTCTGAAGCCCTGCTGAAGTTCTTCTTTCAGTCTATTTCTCCGCTTCATGCAACTATACTTAACCAAATATAGAAAATTACACCATAGGGACAACGCACCGCTTTTATACGCAATCAGTTTCATATTTATTTTTGCAAGAGAACAGTTTATTACTAAATGTTACCAAACCACCAGTTTTCCCTCTGTTTTTTCCACATTAATTCTAAATGGAATGTTATAATTTATAGATAAAATGTGAGTATATCAGTTTAACTAGAAATACATAATTTTTATGTTAACAGAAAAACGAAATGCTTGTGATACATAACATATTTAGGAAACAATAAAACACGTCATAAATGAGGTCATTTTTCAAAGGTTTGATTCAAAACGTTTGAAGATACCGCGAATAAACTGCAGCTGGCGCTTTAACTGCGTTTGCCGTTTGTTTGAAATACACGTTTTTTTTCCAAGAAACTATTAAACGCACATCCAATGTTCTGATATACGGAAAGAACACGAGTCGTGTTGAGTGCTTACAAGACGTCCCGCGCATCAGAGAAACCACATCAGAGCTCTCCAGCAGAGCTAGACATTGTCTTTTACACTGCCTTATCGCAACATGTACTAATAGTAAACACTCAGAACTAGGGTACGGTCATTGACTGAACTTTGCTACATTATTTTCACTAATAATATGGTAGTGTCACCTCTCAACGCTTAGACTAAATATGAGGTGGACCGCTTATTTGTCTTCTGCGCATGTACCCAACATTGACCTACCCGAGTCACACACAACTGTCCAAGTCACATGGTCTACAGTCACGAACGTGTTTGTTTATATCTTTATTTTTAATTGATAAGAGCTATTATATAAGTAAAATACTTTAACCAATTTGAATTTAATCAAACTGCATTACAAATTGGTTAGAGGAAGTATACATACTTCTCAAAACCACCCCACCTGGTCTGAGGTATGATTGGCTACACACTGGGGCAGCTATCAATGAACAGAAAACTGAGGCTTGAAAACACATAGGACAGTGGAGTCTAGTCTACATTTAGTTTAAAACGCGAAAATTTCCTGTCCTTACTTAAAAAAAATGGAATAGAAAATAGAATATTACTTAATATTTTCACTCAGGTTAGACTTCAACTTGTTACCTTCATGCTTGCACATTTACTTTGACTATTGGCCACGGGTATGTGTGATAAGACATTTTCTACTGAACTGGGACTATCAGAATAAAGTTATGCTGACATTGGACGTCCGTGATTGGCTGGCAGACACCTAAGACGCGTGCGAGATCGAACCGCAACATCGGTTCTGAACTGAAGTGTTTTCGAGTAGAACTTGTCTTCGACAAATCAGTTGGTCTTAGGTATGACTTAGCGCGATTATTACAGGAGATAAACGACTTTGAAATTGGAAATTTAAAGTAGTTCTTGCAAAATGTTAGAAGTTAGGTGAGATGAAACAAAAAAATTCGTTAATAGTGTTAACCTAGTTTGATATGACAGCTGTGATCATTTAGTGGGTGATAACATCACCCGTCGTTAGTAAACTCGTATACCTGGCAGACAACCTACGGCACTCTTTCAAACGTTGCGTGTTTCCTCGACAACAGTTTGAATGACCGTGCGTCAAGCCAAGGTAATATCTTGTGTTATTTTCAAGTACACACCCTTCTATTTCATAACTAGGGATGTGCCAAAATTCGCGTTATTTAGTGACTGCAGACTGAACTCCGAGTTGTTGTAGGCCTATGTCCGCCTGACTTCTGCCATTGACAACAACTTGTGTTGCGCATCCCAACGTCGCTTTTCGCCAATAGTGAAGGCTGAGTGATTGAGAAACCAATATCCAGTAAAGCGGACACACATGTAAACGGCAGCAAACAGTCAGCAGTAGCCAATGAAATCACGAGTTGCACTCAAGCAGGTATAGTTCTGTGAAGTCTATCACGTTACTAAATAATAGAGCGAATTTTTGCACGTCTTAGTTATAACTAGAATATGGACATACCGCGAATTCATGCAAGAAAAAGTTAAAAACCAGATAAATGTACATTACAGCGTGTGATAATATTGGAACACAGTGTTAGACACACCCCAGAGAACCTAGAGCTAGGGACACCCGAATTTCGTGAAAAGATTTCCTCACTTGCTAGATTTCTATACGCTACGGGCAGTTTTATTTTGCTAATTGGCGGCATTTCTTTGTGTAAAGACATTTTCCTACTTGACTGGCCAATTAGAACTAAGTAACTTCAATACTGTACTTCCGTCATTAGCGCGCGGACACCTAAGATGAATAACACGGAAACCATCCAATCACGAACTAAAGTGTTATGAAATACACATGGTCGTGTAATTTTTTTGCGAATTTCGGGTGTCCGTACTTACAGCCAATAACAAACCATGCAGGGTAACCAAGGTAACCAAGGATCGAGTTCCGTGATACCTGGCCTGGGATTTAGCACCTTAACGTACACCTTAATTTTTCATCTCAGGTGTCTAAAAAGAGTAAATGTATGGTGTGAATTATAATTACGGATGTCTTATAACAACTGACCCTATGGAACCTATGGGAAGGCTTCCAGTAGATCAATGACACAAGAAACAATCAATTATAGAATAGTTGATGCGCCAGAAGCATTACAGAGGGAAATGCGCTATTTGTATTGCTGCAAGTTCCTGGACTTACAGAACAAAGACCATATATGTCATCAATTATGCAACTTGCTATACGTAAACGAGTACTTGGGATAACATGTGTAGGGGTTAAAGGAACCGCCTCGCCATATTGTGTCTGTGTACCGGAGTTTGCAGTCTATCCGCGGTTTATTCACACTTTTTGAATCAAACCTATGAATAATCAGATCTTGTCTGGCGTGTTCGGTTGTCTCCTAAATCTAACATGTATTACACATTTGTATACTAGTGTTAACATCAAAGTACCGTATTTTTTAGTTAAATTGAAATTTTATTTATATTTTGATTTATGTATTATAATTAGAGATTATGGTTTATCGCGGGGAATGTTGACTGCTTTCTAGGATTCAACGAACTGTACACATGTACGACAGTTTACTTCCTTATTGGTTGTCATACACGTATGAAGCTACTACCCAATTTCACAGGGTCAATAAGAATTCTGATACTATAAGGCAGAACGTTCGTGATTGGTCTGCATACAACTTAGCCGAGTCGAAACCTTGTTCATCCAATCCCAAAATAATAAACTAGTTAGAGTGTTGTAAGGAAATATGTTTGCTTAAAAAATTGTCGCTATTTCGCATCATCTCTAATTATAATATTATCTGTTGGTAATGCCTAGTAAGAAATAGTTCTTATGCAAAATATGATTACACTGAGCGCGCAGGAATGCTGTGCGTTGTCCCTTTAGTGCAATGTTATAGACTTGAGAATATCCTGAAAGTAGAACTCTAGCAGGTCTCCAGAAAAGTTTTAAGTCACCTGGACTTTATAAGCATCTGTTTTGTCTCCGTGTTCTTAAGAAGCTTGTGTTTGTACGGAACTGAAAGTGTTAAGGGGTTAACTAAGCGAGAAGATGCAGCTTGCCTGAGGCGTTAGGTAAGCATCGCGAGTTACAGAATAACGACCGGCGCAGTGGATACCGCGCGCTCAGCTCCACCGCGGTGCATTGTGGGAGCAGAGGTTGTGTGGAGGGACGCTATCCCTCGCGCTGCGCCGGTCGATAACGCCGAGGCGACAGCTGGGGGTGGCGGTGCGGCGTCCATCTCCTGCCACGCGCACACGCACAACCCACTCATCCTCCCCATCGATTCTTCCTCTCGATCCCTCGAATGTTTCGCTCGGCATCGCGCCATTGCTGACGTGCTTGCTCGAACGCTTCCCAAAATCGAGTATTTCTCTCCGATTGTTCAGTGTTTCGTTAGAAATCATGACAGTGCCGATGCGCCGACTCGAACTGTTCTCGAGATATATCGCACCCTGAATTCGAGACTATCGTTACTCAAAATGCCTTATTAAGGAAGCTTGTGCAAACGAATTGTGTCTTAAAAAAAGGTTTCTATAGTGTTGTGTCAGCAAGGCAAAGTAAAGTATTTAAAACTGTGTCAATATATAACAGCATGCCGTTAAATTGTTTTAAAACGGATGCACGTGTAAATATGAAATATAATGTTTACTTATAAATGCATTTTCAGAAGCGCAACACCCATTTATCTGCTGTACGTCCAGTAAAAGTAAATAGTATTGCGAGAGTCTTTTTTGTTTAGAGGTTGATATTTTTCTCATTCCGGCACAAATATTGAAAAATATCGATTATATGAGTTAGTATAGAATTGTATTGAGGGTGCGATATTGTATCGTTCGATTTTAGACTGTTTCTCTCAGGAATCACTGCAATTCTGAAGTGCAGGACCAAACGATTCTCGAGATTTATTCCTTCTGTAGCTAATAGAACGTCTCCCTCGAAATTGATGAACGCTTAGATATTCGGCCTTCTCCCGTAACGGAAAGGTTTCCGAGAATTATCTCCGACCTTGAGATACGTCACAAGGAAATGTAACGCGTCTCTGGCGTGTCCTTGAATCCATTCGGCAGTGAGCGCAGGATCGGGGGTTAAGGGGTTCCCCTAGTTACGCAATTATACACAAACATGAGAGTAACACCATACAAAAACAACAAACACCTCAGATATTACAATATCACATCGCCTGCCAAGGCCCGTGACTGTAGACGTGAGAGACTCACATAATATGTAACCTATTGTCCTCTCTTTCCTTCAATCGTCCCCTCATAACATCTCCTTCAATGCATTTACTTGAGCCGAGGGTATCCCCCTCGATTAACACCATAAGTGTTGGCATTGCTCCATTGCATACTTCTCGTTCATCTATTCACAATACACCGTAAGCCGAGGTTATCCTTCTCATCTCGCTCCCGAAGATGGAGTTATTGCTTCTCCACACCACACCAGTCAAGACACAGCCGGGAATACTCTCCCCACCAACACTGCGAGATGCAGGTTGAGCTTGCTCTGACACACAGCATGCAATGCAAAGACAACACCAGTCATCCACTCGGTGCTCTGACACACAGCATGCAATGCAAAGACAACACCAGTCATCCACTCGGTCGCACAAAGACCGTCTTCCTTTCTCATCCTCCTAAACCCCAGACTAGCGTGCCCCCGAATTCCTTCACTTTGGGCATTGAGCTTCCGAGTAAGTTATCCCATTTCCATATACCATACTTCTTAGCCCCTCCCCCACCCCTAGGGTAGCTTTGGAGCAGCGTCGTCTATGCCTCACACCCTGTCTAGGAAGTCTAAGTATCTCATATTCGCCAAGTCCTAAATCTCATAACAAACCTTCACCAAAACACTAAGTCCATTATAAGTCCCAATTAAATCTTCGCTAAATACTAAGTCCACGATTCCAGCAAGTAAATGCAAAATGCCAACTCACTTCCGCAAGAAACTAAGTCCTTTACTTCATTCGGCCTAATAGGTTCTAAGTCCCAACCCATCACTGCCAGAGACTAAGTCCTTCGAAATTTCCTAAGTCCGAACTCACCACTTGGAAATAAATAGAGTCCTGAATCATACTTAACACCGATGTCCTCCGCAGCACCTCCTCAGCCGTAGGTCGAGTCCTGGAGGACTCGGCGACGATCTTCCCTTCCCCGTTGTTTTCTAACCTACTCTAAAACTAAGTGTTAGGGACAGGAGTTAAGTGCGTCTCAGGGCTAAGCCCCATACGCCTACTAGGGAAGGAAATTATGCAAGGAGACATGCATCGCGGGAGCAAGGGATTGAGTTGCATACATTAATAGACAATGCTACAGGAGACAGATAGGTATAAACCGTGGTCTTTATTAGTGGCTAGAGAAAATACTAGTAGAGAGAGGGTGGGACATCTTCTTTGAATTTTGTTTGACGCTGGCTTGATCTCCCCTTCCCCATCTCGTCACGCACATTATATCGCCGGTCTACNCTCTGACAAATTTGTTCTCCAATAAGAATACGACGTGTGTTTTACGCGCAGGCCAAACGCCTCACAAGCTTTGGGCCGCAACCCGCCATACACGTATGTATTGCAGGTAGAAGAAACGACAAGCGTCGCGCGTGTGGCCTGGTTGAACGCTGCGTTGAGCAGGCGTTTCTTCTGCCCTACCACGCCTGCTCGTTGGCTGGGAAACATGACAGGAACCTTATTATTCCTGCACAATAAAATATGGTATAATGATAACACATGTGACGAAACTCCTTCCGTCGCAGTGAATCTAAAAAAAAANTCCTGCACAATAAAATATGGTATAATGATAACACATGTGACGAAACTCCTTCCGTCGCAGTGAATCTAAAAAAAAAGTCTGCTATTCTAAAAGACTACGACTGTTCCAGATTTCCATTTTTTCACTAAGTGGAAAACGGACGNTAAAAAAAAAGTCTGCTATTCTAAAAGACTACGACTGTTCCAGATTTCCATTTTTTCACTAAGTGGAAAACGGACGAAAGTTGCCCTTCAAACACGACTGGCTGGCTAAATGGCCCAGCAACAGTACTAAACGTTCAATTGAACGTTTTTACGTTTTTATAGAAGGTATTATGGTATAAATTAACCTATTATTACATAATCCCGAATGTAGTTATCCATTCACGATATACTGTAAGTTAATAGAACTCAAGATATCCTGAATGCACTCGTACATTAACGACATACTGCAAAATAATAAAGAAACTGAGGGTCGGTACTGCACATGATCAGGAACGAGCAGCAGCGCAGTTACAGTCTTCCTGTAGACAACACTATTGGAACACCTACGTACTTGTAACTAGCTTCTGATTATGCGATATATCAATAGTAGTTCGTGGGCCAAACGCCAAATTTTGACCAAGTCATACCAAAAAAAGGGGCAAAACTCTACCTATTGCAAAGTATCTCACATTGTCCCAGGAACATGAACTGGCATGATAACCAAGTGTGCGAAGTAGCTTAAGGGGTCAAATAGAGGTCAATATGTCGAATTGATCAAATTTTGAACTTTATTGTAATGCTCATTAGAAACGAATCATAATGCCTTCAAAATTGTACATATTTAAATTCTCAAAGCAGTTCCGAAATACTTTCAGCAAGACCTTCCAAACTAGTGGGCAACATTAGCTGCTTCTTACAAACGGTTTGAAAGTTAGCCACCAGAGGTCACCATTGCAAATATCTGAACGGTGTGTCACAGAACCCTAAAGTTATATCTCATTTTAAAGCTCTCTACGAAAAGAATTCAAGATAATATTTGAATTTGCATTTTGTTGAGAAGTTATCAAATATAGTTAAATTTCAAACTTTCTTTGTGTTCATATTGCTTACGGAATGTTTACACAGAAACACATCAGTTCATTCTCCTGTCGTGTTCCAAAGCAAATAACTCGTGTGTTGCAAGGATTCTTACATTGTTTTACAACAGTGAATTTCTACACTTTAAACTGTGGTTGCTTTCTTGCCATGTTTGTAGGTTTCATTTGTTTCACGTAATAAATGAAAAAAAATTAAAATAGATAGGTCATTATAGTAGATATTAGAATCGTGAATCATATACACATAAAATGTTTGTTTAAATGTCCTCACTTTCACTCTCAGTTCCCCCAAGCTCTTGGTATTCTTCTTTTTTTATTATCACAAGTCTGCAGTTTGCACATTTCAGTGCACTTCAGTCCATTAATAATATATTAACCAAAATGCATTTTACATGAACGCTTGCACTTACACGCCATCAAGTCTATCTCTGCATCAAGAAGCAGAGGTTTATGCATCCATTGAATTGAAACTTTGTTACTGTCAACAACTCATCCAAATTCCTTTGGGTTTGGTATTTCAGGATCGTTGCAGAATATATTGTATCCAGATATCCTAAATTATTCTGGGCGATATTGTTTTCATTCATTATTAGGATATTATACCCTGTCCAATTGCTTACAACTTGTGTATGTTTATTCATAATCCGGGCCAATATCCACACCAAGTTCTTCTCCGTTGATGACTGAATTGAAGTCTACTGCAACTTCAACACTCTCAATCCCAGTTGACCCTTTACTTTGGCCAACATTGTATGTTAGAATCATCATACGTTGACTGTTTATACTACACTTTTTTATTTTCGGTTTAGAAGGTAGCAATCTTTCTTGACGTTCTTCAGATAGTTTTGGTTGAATAGCAATCGCATTCACACGATATGATGGTCCCTTGCCACATAATATATTCTCCTGTCTGTCTATGTTTCCCCAAGCTAAAGTGGTCAGAACACCAGGCACAGTGTTAGAAGGTATCACCGCGGCTCCACCTGCTATAAACATCTTTTGAATGCATAAGACTTTATCAATATGCAGTGGCAAAGACGATAGAGAATTATTAACTCAACTTTTCCTGTAACGGTTTTTTTGGCAAATGAAAGAAGTGTGTGTTTCGGAGGCTCTACTTTACCATCAGTGACAGCATATCTCACATCTTGCTCTGAGGATGAAACTAGTAGTTTTGTTTGGGTAGGAATATTATTTTCTGATTCAGTAATTAATTATAACGTACTTAGAAAGTGATTCTGGGACAACGAAATATTCACTCAGTTTTTCAATGTTTGGAGGCCAAACTTGTGTAACTGGTTGCTTTTGAATTCCAAGTCTTAGTTCGTAGGCTGTTTTCGGAATATTGTCTTTCAGATTGGTCTTCAAGATCTGAAGCTCTTTCTTCAGTTTTTGATTTTCCTTAAACAACTTATTGACTGTGAGACTCTCTGGGTACAAATACAGTTTTCCATCATCATTGATATACATTTGCAGAACGTCTGGAACCTCGTTTTCAAGCTCTCGTCGATGTTTTTTGTCGACTCTCTGACATCGCTGATGCCATACAATTTCATCGTGTACATCAATCTTCTTGTTATTTCAATCATTGCGATAACTCGTGGATCAGTAAACAAGCAGCTTCTAATAAATTTAAAAAGTTCCTTAAAAGCGACTTTTTCCACATAATCATAATTTGTGCTATCTTCAATAAGGTTTTTTGTCAGAGTTATCATTTATACCTGTGTTATCTGATTTTGTGTAAGCACGGTAGCACGATCTATGATAATGAGCCTCTGCAGCTACTAAGTCTCTGCTTGCAAAACCAATAATCCTAGAACCCATCTTCATTTCTGCTGCATTTATAATACTTTCATCTTCACGTAATTCACAGCAATGAACGAGTGGTTCCCTTGTATGCTGGCCTTCCAAGTTCTTAGAAATTTTTCCACAGAAAATTCATTTTACTTCATAAACTACACTGGAGGATCCTCCGTGTCTCTGACAGCATTCTTTATTGTTTGGCTCATCTTTCGTTTGTACTGGTTTTTCATTATTCTATTTTATGGAGTTCAGCAGTTTCTTCATTGTAAAAATGCTCCGACATTCCCTATGGTAATATACATGGTATTTCTCATTCTGTGACGTTTTTCCCAGTATTCAAAATGGGTTCATAGTTGCTGCTCTCAATAAGGTCTTCCAAGATTCAATACTCCGCGAACACACGAGCTNAGTATTCAAAATGGGTTCATAGTTGCTGCTCTCAATAAGGTCTTCCAAGATTCAATACTCCGCGAACACACGAGCTCCGCATCGTCTTTCTCATCCGCGACATGTATAACGCAGCTGCCACGGCGACGCTTTGATAGAACCACGTCTTCCTCTGCAACCTCCACTGGAGTTTGGAATCTATTTATATCCTGCAATAAAAAAAAATATATTAAAATATGGTAAACATTTTGAGTAGATATTTCAATACGCAACGTTATTGATATAATGGAGATAAGTTACCGACGTAAGTATTTCCTGTGCACAAATTCAATACATAACATGAACACTANTATAATGGAGATAAGTTACCGACGTAAGTATTTCCTGTGCACAAATTCAATACATAACATGAACACTACAGTTTGCAAATATGTTGATTAGTGTGGAAATTCCTCATGAAGGCGGAATCATGCACACAGCAGTACCTATACACACATACCGTAAGCAATATGGACACAAAGAAAATTAAGTTTGAAAGGTAAGTTTATTTAATAACTACTAACCAAAACGTAAATTAAAATATTATTTTTTAATTCCTTCCATAAAGAATTTTAAAATGAGATATAACTTAATGGATTTGTGAGACACCGTTTTGGTGTTTGCTATGATGACCTCTGGTGGCTAACTTTGAAACCGTTTGTAAGAAGTAGCTTATGTTTCCACTTATTTGAAAGGTCTCGTCAAGAGGAATTTGTAACTGGTTTCAGAATTTAAATAGGTATAATTTGAAGGAATTATGATCGTTTCTAATGATTAATAAATTAAGTTTGAAATTTGATCAATTTGACCTTTTTATCACTTGAGCTACTTCGCACACATGGTTGCCATGCCATTTCATGTTCGTGGTAATGTGTAGGATATTTTGGAATAGGTAGGTTTTTGCCACTCGGTTGGTAACCATTTTCGGCCTGGCCCATGGACTATAGAAAGTGTTCCCGTGATTTAAGGTATTCGAGTAATTATTAATTACTGTCAAACACTTGCCAAACATAAAATATCGTGCGTTGCAACAGATAAATAAAAAAAAAAAATGTGTGTGTAAGTTATGGAGTTAACATTCCACTACAGGATGATTCTAAAATCATGGGACAAACATTGAGGGGTGGTAGAGCTCACTAAAACAAACAATTATTTTATAGGAATATATGGGCGGAAGTGACGCGTTGAGGCGTTGAGGGCGTGGTGGGCCAGTCCGATGGCCACCACGATCGCCAGATTTATCTAGTCTCGATTTTTTCCTATGGGGGCATTTGAAAGCCCTCATTTACGAGACTCCAGATGATTCCATTGAAGACCTCGTCTCTCGACTATCCTGTGCGGCTGCACGCGTGCGTGAAATACCCGGCGTATTTGAATCTGTTCGCCAATCACTCCACTGACGCTACCAAGCTTGCATTACTGTCGATGGTAGCAATTTTGAGCAATTATTATAAACATTGCTGTAAAAAGGCATTTAGTGGCGACGTTGTTAGTAAAAATGTGTTGCATTTCATGTGTAATGTTTGTGTTTGTGCCTCAACGCGTCAATTCCGCCCATATATTCCTATACAATTAATTGTTTGTTTTAGTGAGCTCTCCCACCCCTCAATGTTTGTCCCATGATTTTAGAATCACTCTGTATACTTGAAATATAATTCTCTGGCAATTGGTTGCCAACGATATTTTTGTAACATTAAAAATCATGTAGAATAAATTCCGAAAAATCTTAGCGGAGAACGTATGAAACTAATATTGAGTTCTAGATAGAAAATGATTTATACTTGAAGTTTATTATAAATATTGATCTGCATAAACAGTTTTGTATGTTATATACAATAATGAGTTGTAAGTATACAGTATTATATGTGTAGAGTTACAAGAAAATCTTTGACAACCAGTTTGCAAAGAATAGTTAGTAACGAGTGCACAATGCGAGTATGTTTACTGTGCACGACGTGTGGGCTGGGAATAGAGCGCTCTATGGTCGCTGCCAACAGCTGCTTGCTTCGCCTCATAAACTGAGCGTGCGCGCAGTGTCTCAGCAGGGACGCCCCTCCCTCCCCCTCTCCCGCCTGCCGGCGTGGCTCTGGTTAGCACGGTGTGACGTATTTTGAAAATTCACCTATCACTTTACATGGGGGAAAAAATGGAAATAATTATATTTCGAGAGAGTGGAATATCTGCGATTTTCGTGTATAAAAGAGTCGAGTTGAGAGATTTGGGTGGCTCTTAACAACGAGGTCTTGAAATCCGACGAGGGTGAAATGAGGCGAGACTGCATCTCTGGAATGCAAGGGCTGTGAGATCCCTGGGAAAACCCGCCGTCCAGCGGCATTGTGCAGTCGGGGATTGAACCCGGATCGCCTAGGTGAGAGGCGAGCAGTCTAACCGCCCAGTAACCGCGGCCCTTTGTGTATGAAACACCGTTTCGTGAACTAAAGAAGCAGAAATCCAGAGACCTTCACAGACCTATGTGGGAAGCTCCTCGTTATATCATGAGGGTACTAGAAATATAATATATATATGTAAAACTTTTGTTAATGTTTTAATGCAACTTTTAACGCATTTTTAATTAATTATTCCTGTTTATTTTAAGTTTCTTTTGAATTGCACATGAAAATTTAAAACGTATAGCAATTTTTAGAAGACAGTTTTTCTGGTCTACAAAATGTATTTTTTAGTATAAAAGTAATTATGAAACAGAGATAATTTAGCGGGGTTATTCTTCACACACCACACAGTTTACTTTCTTCTAGTGGTTGTTTTCAGTGCCATTTGACGGTAGTAAGTTTTAAACTTTTTCTCTGCAATTTTAAAATATTTAAATATAAATTTCGCAAAAACGGAGGGACCTATCTGCTCCAATCTTTCGGATTGCGATCTGTTACAATTTTTTTAATATGCTGTTTTTCCGGTTCGGTAACGAATTAATTTGTGAGGTGAAGTGTTGCAGTCGTGTAATATTTTGGTATGCGCTGTACTTGTGTGCAGTGCTGTTCTTGCAACCAGTCGGCAACGCGCTGCATGCTCCATTATATTAATACTGACCATTTATAAACGACATGTGCATAAACTTCCACAAATACCGGCCATAAGTATCATTCGCGTGCAGCATGTTCTCGATTCTGGTTAACGGATGAAAACGTTACGAGAATATTTTACATTTTCCACGCAGATAAACGACAAGTAGCTAGCTTCTAATGTTTCGTGTTTACATATTACTCTTTTATTACGCAAATAGACAAATTGAAATGTATAATCAGTTTGTTGTATTGCGGGGGTTCCGGTCTGTGTGGAGATATATGACAGCTTGAACGAAGCATGCAATCAAAGGAGCTATAAGGGCAACCCCTGACACGCGGATCTATTTTTCAGTCGCCCTTATACGCAAGTCACTGAAATGGCATACAGGTCTGCAGTCATGCTGCGTGCACCTTCAATCGGTGACGCTATAAATTTATTGTTAGAAAGATTCTATATGCCATTCGCTTTGACAATACCTACTTAAGATCTGTTTTATACTAATTTTGCAACTTTCCGCCATATGCATAGTTAACATTGCCATAGACCTACACTCTAGATCTGAATCAGTGAGAATCCAATTTTAAAACAGTTAAGAGCTCCTTAATTATTCAACAGTCGCTTCGGTCAGTTTAACTGACGAATTAGTGAAAAATGCAAGTTTTACTTCATTTATTGATTCAGTGACATTTTAAACTGATTCATCCACCATTTCATCACTGTTTTTCAGTGATTTGTTTTCTGACTGATGGATCAGTAAAATAAGGTTATAAAATAAAATAATAACGCATTAACTAACTTTTTTAAATGTGAGATTCGTGTTTCATAATGACATTTTACAAGACAACATGAACATTCAGTCTTTCATTTATTTTTCTTGTAATCGTCATAGCGCTCGGTTTGAAAATTTAAACTGCATTTAATGTGGTGAAGTGAGTGCTGTCGTACATAAAGTTTGTTTTAACAATCATTATGTCACCAATTAAACTATAAAAAAAACGATTTAAAACTATATATTTTAATATAATACATATATTTTAGCACTTACAGTCAAAGTTGGCTTGGTAACTTGATTGGTAAGATAACGGTCTGGACGTTGGATACCGGTGGTTCAAATCCTGCACACTGAGTTATTTTTACTTTTTATAAATTACATTAAATTGGCAAATTGGACAGTGAGTACTGAAAATGTCTATTTCTCGTAATTATTTGGCTAAATTCAATAAAAATTATATTTAATTTGCCACACGCAATTGGCTGTCATTTATTGAATCAGCGAAATCGTTTAACTGAAACAATTAGTGGTTTTCCACCGATTCTACGTGGAGCAATTTTTACTGACTCCCGTAGTTGAATTTCACTGTGAATCAGCTGTTTTCTACTGATTCGAATTGAAAGTGTAATCACTTTATTCATGCGTAGATAGAAACTTTGAAAATTTTGAGAACTTAAACATAAAACTAATACGTACATTTGTACTCGTTTGCGTAAAATAAATGTAAAAGAAATAATTTTAATGGTTACTTATTTAAATAAAACAATTTCAATATGACCTTAAGAATTTCAATTATTTTTCTCCAACTCGCTCTCAGCTGAGAACGTGCCACACAATGTGTCCGTTTAATTATACACTGTAAATAGCTGGGGTTTTATTTCAAAAGTAATTAATCAAAAGTAAACAAGCTATTTCAAAGTTCAGTGCAACGGCGTGTAAAAGTTTCACAGATGTTGATGATTAAGTTTTCAAAATACAACAGTCCGAAAATGCCTTTTGTTTTCTCTTTTTGTTACTTTGAAAAATCCCTAAATATTGTTTGCAATATGACAGGTATCTTTAAAAGTTGACACCTAGGAAATAAGGACGAAGACAAACTACTTTCAAAAAAACTTTTTTCGGCTGGAGTTTCGCAACTCCTTGCAGCAATGCCGGTCCGGTGTAAACATGCATTCGACAGCAGAGGTAAATCTAAATTCACTTCAGTGGCGGCATTGTTTCTGGCCGAGTTGTCAACGTACGTTTCTTGCACATATATATGTTTATATGCGTAACTTATGGATGTGAATCTTGTGTGAAAATGCAAATGAAAAACTTGGTAAAATTTGCTCTTACCTCATTTTAGTTGTATGATCTGGCAGTACAGTAGAGTGGATATAAGTTTGGTTAAACATCCACTGAGAAAAAAATATGTTTTTAAAAACCATATGGACTGTTTAATAGTGTCATATATCTGATGTGTTTGAATATATTATGTAAATATTGTAAACATAATAATAGCAACAGAACTGTTCGTTGTATTCCTCCTGTCTGTGATTGTAGTTACAATACATATGGCTGGTACAGCAAAGTAACCCGTCCCTATTACAGAACTAATAGTACCTCCAACAGAACAACTTCAATAACATATGATAGTTCCCACGACAGTCAGAGTTGTAATAACCTGACAGAATGTTCTGTTGCTAGTAAAGTCATTTAGGGCAACTTTGTAACAATTAAGGATAACATTGTGCCACACTTATTCGTTTACAACGAAGGATTTATAGCATCCACTTTGATGTACCCTTCATTGTTGTTAAATATGCCATTTGTAAGGAACATAATAGTGTGAAGGTATTCTTCGAGCCTTCATTTAAAACAAAATCAGGCAGGTGGTACAAAGTTGCCCTGACGATACGAAGTTACCCCAAATGACCTTACTGAACAGTTCTGTAATCGGGGTTGAGGGTAGCAGGTACAGAATATTCTGTTAGATTATTACAATCCTTGAGGAAGACCCACGTAACCAAAGGAAAGCTGCGTTTGTGCACGTAGGCGTATAGAGAGAGAGAGAGATAGAGAGAGAGAGAGAGAGAGAGAGAGGCCTTTCTGCGAGAACCAGGTTGCTTGGCTCTGCATTCATCTACTCGTCTCTTCGCGTGGCTTCCATCTCGAGAGTTGGAAACACAGGAGACTGACGCAGCTCATGTGGGCGAGAGTAGCCTGTGTGGTGTGCAGCTTTATTATGTAGAAGCGAGAGGCGGAAAGATATAAGCAGCATCTCCTGTTGCCTACTCGCTTCCACCTAACTGCAGCGCGCGGTGAGATAGTGCACCATCGACCACGGTCGGGCTAGCAAGCTGAAGACAATGCGAGTCTCCATCAAGCACTGCCCAGCACGAGACAGTCGCTAGCGAAACTCCAGTCCGCGCTGAGACAAAGCAGTTTGCGGTCCAACAGTGTCGGGAGGAAACTCGCCACTCCGACCTGCAGACAAAGATGCTGCGCTATCTCGCTATTGTACATTCACGGTAAACTCAACACTTCTGTAAGCCCTCGCTTGTAAGGCTCGGCTTCACACATTATGCAGAAATTCTTCGTTTTCGTGTCATTATTTTAGTTTCATGCGTATTATTGGAAATGTTTGCTTATAGAAAATTTATAATTTACTAGTTGTTTAATACTTTTGTATCTAATTTCCACTGTGTGTTATTTCCTACTTGCAAAAAGTAACCCGTAGGTTGGTGGAGGTTTTTTTGTTTTTGTTTTTTTTTTTGTTTTTTCAGCCAGAGACTTTAGGATTCGGTAGAAACAATATGGCTGGAATAAAATCTTATCATACTCATTTCTATAAGTCATTTACTGAAATTAATGAGTAGTAATTACCAAGAGCACCACCACAACATTAAGGAAATTTGCGTCCAACTACAACATCTACTTTCATGATAAATGAGATTACAATTGAATAACATTAAATTTACCAAATGCCATACAAATGGCAAACACTTACCCTTCATTGATTTTACACATATAAAATACACCAAATATCTGTTTGAAAACCTTATTAAAAGTTTTGGGGTTCGACTCAAGTTTCATTTGAGTGACCAGAGACCCTCGTAAAGACACTACTAACGTTGAACAGGTGGCACTGCAATCTAAGAAATAGTAAATACCTTACACCATAGTATATCTGACTGAACTGCTGCGTTTACTATATATATATATATATATAAATATCGCTATACATTTTTCAGCAAAACCATTGGACCATTAAGGCTTTTGACAGCTGAAAATATATTACTCACTGCTTTGGCAGCACTCAAAAAATGGTTTGCTCTCTGAACAATCACACTTGTAAATACAAATGATTACACTTTATATAAATTGAATACTTAACAAATAGCGTATATAAATGGTTGGTATCCACCTTAAGATAATAAATACCACGGGTAACCATCAACAATGATCTCCATCTCTAGGGACATTATAAATTGCACCTCGACTATAATGTTGAACGCACGCGGGTACTACGCATTACTCTAGGTGCAGTTACCGCACACTTTACTACAGCAACAATCCATTTACTGAGGGCACAGTAAATCCCCCGCCTACTCAGGTGCGACACCTTAAACGACTGCAAGTACAGTTACTTATCCGTGTACGTATGTACAACACGTTTACTGACACAGTTAATACTCAGTGTACACATTTACTGACTGTACTGTTAACATTCCATGCACGTAGGTGCAACATATTTAATGCCCATCGCGCAGTTGAAAGATAGTTCGCTGATCCACACATTACTCTTTTCCCGGGACAATCCTCGCACTCCAAGTGCGGTGCAAAAGAATCGCATGGAGATGCCCACGTCTCCTTGGCGAGAGACTCGATGGGAAACACCACAACCGCGTGGTGTTAACGGGAACCAGGACTCAACAAGGGTCCGTTTGGCAGTTGCCAGCGCCGACAATTCTTCCAAAACCCAACCAGATGTAACCGACAACCAACGACGTGGCTTGTTCCAACAAGCACGCGACCTTTTCTATAAAGTGCGCACGGAAAGTCAAAAGTATTAATAAGTGGCCTTTGACTAGCGCTCTTCCCACACAAAGATGCGCCCAGTGCACGCCGTTCCACGCCACTCGCGGGCAATGGCTCTCCATAGCCAGGTTATATTAACTTACGACCGCGGCCGCTGGTAAACCTCGACTCGTACACCCGAGCCCTCGACTTCACCAGCGGTGGACAGCCCCGAGTCGCCGGCTACCGATAGCTCGACGCCCGTCATGTTCTGTCTTCCTTCCGCGGTGCCAATTCACCACCGCCACCGACACGCAATTCTCGTTCCAAGCCTGCCAACTCCCCTCTGGCCGGAGATGGCCGATAAATCGCAGTCTCCTGCTTTGTCACAGGTATTTCGTGGTTGCTGATATATCTGTGGCAAAGTCATCGAATCATCTAAGACTCGTGTATCGCATAATGGAAGGATCACAGCTTTTGAAATGAACCGTTACAAGCGAAGCAGTTTCTCTTGTCGCAGTTTATTTCAGCAGCTTGTGAAATGCCGCAGTGCCAGAGCTAGCCTTGCATGTTTATGATTACCAAGAGATGGCGGCTAAGTGGCTTTAAACAAACTATTTAATGATTGAACATAGCTTCTAATTAAAACAGTAATAACTATCTTCACACGAGTTCCTCTAGTGGAACTACTTACCTCCGACGTCTCCAGCTTCACTGGACGCATGCCAGTCACTGTGCTCGCAAACATATGTGCACGCAGGGGCAGTGACATAAATTATAAATTGAGCCCGAAAGGGTTATTGATACACTTGTCGTTGACTTCCTGTCACCACAATAAGCCAATTGTTTGTCTAAACGACGCCCACATTTTTTTGATAAGGTCTGTGATTAAGGTCCTCACCAACCAGGAGCAACTTCCTTCCTGCGCTTGAGCCCTAGGAGCTCAGCAGCAATAAGGGCGACACTCCCACGCGCATAAAGTGCGCCATCGCCACTACACGCAGCACACTGATCTGGCGTGCAGTGTCCTCGTACTGATGCGTTTACGTACGGAACTTTCAGCGGTGACCCTATCATTTTGTTGCTGGAAAGTGTGTGGCAATGTTTAATGAAGGGCCATTAAGTATATTTTATAAGTACCTGACGCGTATATTTCGCGATACAACGCTTCGAAAAAAACCGTCTATATCTATGCTGAAGTTGTTGAACGTGACGTCCTGAAAGCGCTGACCAGACCTCGCCTGAAGTGTGTATTCTTTTCGTAGATCAGCACCTTGGACGCATGTTTTCCAGTTCCGCGGTGAAACGTGTATTTCAAACACACCGCAGAGCAGTGCAAACGCCAGGTAGACGGAAGCCTTAAGCTGACTTAGTACTTTCTCTGTTATCACATCTGATGAGCTGTAGGCGTTGTGTTTCGGCGATAGTGATATGAACCAGTCATAACCCAGGGCAATAGAAATGTACAGTCACTTACACATTGGGAAGGATCACTGGTCACTGAGCCTTGCAGCGTACAGCACTGGACAAATATAACTCTTCCTGAGAAATATGAACATCACTGTGAACATTGCTTTTGAAAAGGTTAACACTTTACGTACTATGTCCGTAAGTCGCTTATCAGGCAAAACGTGTATACATATTTCTCTGTATATAAAAATTGAAACTGCGCCGGATATAGTTAATTTTATCAGGATTCTACTTGAAGATAAATACAATTAGCGACAGTTTTTGGATGTAAAAGTAGAATTTTAGTATAATTACTGGAAATAACACCTTTTTTATACATCCTGTTATCACACGTGGAGTAGCGGCTCTTAACATCGATGTCCTGAATGCAAGGGCAGGGGAAACGGGAAATCCCCGAGAAAACCCGCCGACCAGTGGCATCATCCGGCAATATTCCCACATGCGAAAATCCGGGGGCAACCCCACCGGGAACCGAACCAGTTTCGCCATGGTGAGAGGTGAGTAGTCTAACCACTACACCACGCGGTCCCTACTTGAAGGCAGCGTAACAAAAGCAACAGTTTACGTAAGTAAAATAATGTTGTTTGTATAATTACTAGAAATAACCCGCTGCGCTGCACGTACCGTTATCATGAGAAACGACATTTGGTTGGAACATGATACAATGGGCACTCAACAGACAACCAGTGATGAAAGATCAATGTGGGGTGGGCCAAGAGGATGGCGTTTCGTGAGTGTAGAGACCAGTATAACACGGTGTTCCTGAAGCGGTTAGTACATTCTACTTACTTCTAGCTTGTCGTCAACGCTGGAAGAAACTGCGCCGCCTGAAGGAGGACCTGTCATGTTTAGTTTCATGCAAAACCGCGAGGAGGAAAATCCATACTTCGAATTTTCTTCCAACTCAGATCCGGTCTTGCCAAACTGCGTGGAATTCCACAAAATGTGTGGAATCTCTGTTGGCGTGTGGATTTTTCTGTGGGAAGAACGACTGCGTGGATTCTGTGTGGAACATCCACCTCCGACTAAAATCTCATAAAAATTTAACTTTATCGCGAAATGCACTTATAGTACTTTTTAATATTAACTGAATTGTTCAATAATTCTCTTTGGTCTTACATTCACAAAAAAAATTTATTTGAGAGAGTTGTAGATAATAAAATCCTCATAAAACTGACACTTGTTGCAGAAATGTGCATACATTTCTGTATTACAATATAATTGTGCGTGATTATATGCAATGTTGCATATAATGTTGTGTGTGGAATTGTAGGAAATTCACTTGTGGAATCTACGTATTTTAGGGTGGTCGATCTGGCAACACTGTTCGGAGCAGCAGCCGCTACCGTCTCGAGTGAACGTATCCCCATCCGGGCCGTCACGGGTTGTGTGCTTTTCCGAGAATGTTCTTTTTTCTATTCTTACTCCACTTCCGGGAGTTGCCGCTCTCCAGAGACTTTCAGTAAAGTGCTTCACGTGAGGCCAATGGCCGCTCGTTCTGTATTCTCCCTGCAGTCGCAGTTTCTGTCCGTTACTTCCCTCCTTCTGGTTCCACTCGTGTACACGGCTTTCTCTATCTTTTCTCTTGCTGTCCTTTTTTGAAGAGAGGTAGTCTACATTGTCGGACAAAGTTTGTCATCTAGTTGCTGTTATAAAATCCCAAAAGCATATACCGGTTGTGGCAAAACTTAACACTCGAAGCTTTAGGGATGTTACAACAGACCAAAACATACATTTTTCATCAAATAACCGTATGAAGGAAATTTATAATTGAGTAACTATTTGAAGTTACTGTGAATGTGAATGAAACCATTAAATTTCAAATTAATTGTAATCCTTCACAAACGAATGTTGAAAAGTGCAGCCTCCTGCTTCTATGCAACTACTATTGTGTGATTG
>NQII01000329.1:374123-399090 GCA_002778355.1 Clitarchus hookeri | reverse complement strand
GAGAGAGAAGCCAATCGAAACTGAGGAAGAGTTAGTCGCTCGTTTCCCTCACCCTTTCATTCCGGCGCCTCTCCATTCTCACCTCATTTAACCCTAATCGGCTCTCGAGACTTCTCTGTTAAGAGGCGCCAAAATCTCTCAACTCATGTCTGACGTCATGGTTTCCCCCGGCGACCTCGTTGGTTTGCCATTGCCCTTCCACGGGCTTACTTCTGGTTTCATCGGAGGGAAGGGCCATGCCACAAACACTGTCGTGGCACTCCAACATCTCACTCGGACAAGCGAAGTATGTTCCTCCTACACTCAACGTTTGTTTGTAGAGCGTATAGGCCTAGGGCCCGGTATGCTCCTAGAATCTTATCCCGCCTCCTAACTCCAGTAGTTAATTAAAGGTTCCGCCCCTCTGACGCTTGAACTGCGTCGCACAGTGTTCGGAATACAGTTTTTTTAACGAAACAATTAAATAAGGTCCCCAGTATATTTGCCTAGGAAAATACATCAGACTCCAGACGAGGAAGGAATGGTACTTCAAAGTTACCACTCATGCTGTAAATATTATTTTGGAGCCCTCGAATATAATTAAAAACGGCTCTTTCAGATTGCATATCTTAAAACATACTAGCCGCACACGAGTCAAACATCCGATGGGAGCCTTTAGTGAACTTTGCTACAGACTTCTCATCAATAAGATGATGGGGTCACCGCTGAAAGTGCCATAGCTGCACGTAGAGTCCTGCGTGTAGCGGCGATGGCGCTCTTGTAGCGCGTGCCAGTGTAGCCCTTATTGCTCCCGCGCTTATCGGCGAAAAAAAAAAAACAAAGCAGGCAGCGAGATTTGTAACTTCTTGACGTACATATTAATTTTTCGTTTCAGGTGTTGCAAACGATTCAACTTTTTATATGAGAAGTATCTATGAATTTCTTAAACAACTAAAACTTTGGGACCTATGCAGAGGTTTCCTGTACATCTGTAGCACAATAAGAAACTAGTTGTTAAACAACTGATGTGTCAGCTGCAACCAATAGCATGGCTCAGGGAATGGCGGTGTTCGTATTGGTGCCAGCTTCTGTACTTGTACAGCACCTACCATGATTCCACCTGCTCTGAAACATGTCAGACGTGAACGAGTGTACTTGGGATAATATGTTGCCCCTTTCCATTCACAGAGTCCCATATAGACGACATTTTGCTCAGGAAGACTGTACGCAGAGTGAAGGTATCGTCCACTATATAGGTAACCTTGCATTATTATGAAACCACTTGTTGTGGAGACCATGAATTGAGTTCACAAATATCTTCTGCCAACAATATTGCGCATAAAATGCAATGTTCATGGTTTCCGATGCCAGAACGAACACTACAGTGATACAAGCACAGTTCCGTACATAATGTTATGTTTCTGCNTGTTCATGGTTTCCGATGCCAGAACGAACACTACAGTGATACAAGCACAGTTCCGTACATAATGTTATGTTTCTGCAACCACTGACGTTATAATTGCATCGATGTCTGAAAGGGTTAACGGGTAGGGGCACGTGTTTTTCGCGAAAAAATTTCAAGGCCAGTTGTATCCCAAAAAAACTTTAGTTCATATTGTTATATTTGTTATTTTTGGATATATAACAGATAGGTTAAGATAAGGAAATTAGGTTAAGTTTAGAATAAAAGAGTTAATACAATAAATACTAATAGAGACTTTACTTTATACTTGTTGAATAAGTTATACATCGAGTTAAATGGTATTATAGACTTGTCCAACGGTAGAGGTAGAGGGATGGACAGAGGAAAGTGGTTAGGAGGAAGATTACATTGATAGAAGGAGCTCACCCTTAGCCTCGTCCCCTGGAGTCGGTTGACGGACACCGCCCTCTGGTGTCGCTGTGGTCTGGTAGGAAGTTCGGCGAAGACAGCCCCTCTCTAGGTCGCAGACAACTATATTACTCTTCTCGCCCTCCCACGTGTGTATCGACGTACTTCACTCTGATTGGTTCCCGTTGAGTGTCGGAGGCGGGTTTGTTCTAATTACCCCAAATGCCATTAGATCAGCAGGCCACGCGTCCTGTGCGCATTTCCATGCCGGTTGCCGCAATCACTCTCCGTGTGGTGTTTGCACTTCTGTGCCCTCTTTGCGTAATCGTTGTTGCAATCCTCGAAGCGCGTCTCTGGCCTCTTTACTACTTCTGCTTAGCTAGCATTGCTCAACGGGGCCAAGCGTAACAATATGCACTTTCGTGGTTGAATGATTTTTATTTTCACGTGCCTCAAGTGTCTACCCACGAATCACGGACGTTTAGTATCAGAGTACTTTATTGTCATTGGCCCAGTCAAATAAGCATATGTCCTCTCACGTAGACGTGGGGCCAATCAAAAAAGGGAGCTGTGTTGTGTACGTAGGATATTGAAGTCTGGCACGAACATAAATATTTTCGCGGAAAATACATGGCCCTATTAATGGGCAGACACTGAAATTTTGCGAATTCGTTTCATAACAAGTTAGACTTCAACCGCATTCACATTCGAGTGCCTCCTTTTTTGAATCACAGTTTGTAAGCCACGCCCCCGACATCTTTATGCCAATATCGAACTTGCAAGAGAAAATGGACAGAATTGCGTGGTGTCTGGTCGGTTGTTAAACTTGAACAACAGCCAATGAACTGCTAACTAAAGCTTGCATGTACAAAGGATTGTGGAGTCTAGCGTTTTGCCGAATGAATCCGCGAAATTTCCGCGTCTCTATTAATGTGTTAACCTACCAACATAGGGCGCGCCCCGTCAGGGCCACCAACAATAAATTAGAAAGGGAGTTTCCGTACTTCTTTAGCAATTAGAGTCTGGGGAAGGGACGTGCAGGAAATGAGAGTTGGTAGCCTGCTGCTCCCTAACATCTCTGCGTATCGACGTATCGAGCGAGGCCACGGGGGAAGGGGTTCATAGCTGACGGGGAGGGGGGTACGTAGCCGTTTCTCCGAATGTCGCCTTGGCCGTCAAGGTCACGCGATGCCTCCAACCTTGCCACGTGCCAAGACCCAACACCGGAAATAGAACCTCTTCCTTCCGCCAGGCCGGCCGGCAGCCTCGCCCAGATGGCGTCTCTCGGAACTGGAAGCAAGGTGTGTGCGCTGCAACGTATAGAAAGAGCACAGAGTACTTTAGAATACAGAGGTGAAATGCCAGCGTTTACTGAGAACTCCGGCGACACACGCCAGCAAAATGGTACATGCCGGCCAGCAATACGGCGGAAAGTCCTTCACCAATCAGCTAGAGACGGGTCGTTCCAGCTTCCTGTACCTGTTCCAAACTGTTGTTTACACATAGTTGTATCTGACATACACTAAAGACGAGGTAGACCGCTAATTAGTCTTCTGCACGTGTACCCAACATTCTCCTACCCCAAACATACACAGCTATGAAACTCTCATGGTCAACAGTGATAAAAGTGTTTGTGTATATCTTAATTTTCAAAAGAAAAACACTTTTATGAGGATAAAATACTTTCACAAATTTTAATTTAATCTAACTGCATTCCAGATTGGTAAATGGAGGTATACAAACATCTCAAATCACTTGTTTACTAAACAGTCTTCTAACCTCAAATCCAATCCGCGCTGTTTTCGCTAGTCGTCGTGGCAGAAAAGCAGTTCAATGTTGGGACCCGGAGAATGGCTGTGCTCAGTCAACAAGATCACTCTACCTCATATTTAGTCTGTGGCATCTTATACGAAGTATCCGTCACTTTCTGTATCAGAAACAGGAATTCCCGACCACAGTCCATTCAGGGTTACTTACAACTTTTCCGAATCCCTGGTAAAGTTCTACTTCCAGTATATTCCTCCNCCGACCACAGTCCATTCAGGGTTACTTACAACTTTTCCGAATCCCTGGTAAAGTTCTACTTCCAGTATATTCCTCCGCCTCATGCTAACAAAGCTTAACCAAGTCTATAGATTTACGCCAAAGCGACTTCTCGTGCGAACTCAGTGTAATAATAATTCTGCATAAGAACTATTTCTTAGTGGGCATTACCACACACATATTTTCTCACTCTTTTTATTTATACTAAAATGAAATATAATACTTTAAAAGAAAATAACAAAATATATTTAATTTTATTAAAAAAATTAATTTCTTTTATGTTAACACAAATTTAACCCGCTTGTGATACGCATCATATTTAGGAAACGAGCAAAAACGTCATACTTCAGGTGATTTTTAAAAGGTTTGATTCAAATAGTGTAAAGAAACCGCGCATGGACTATACGTCGCTACTCGCCTCTCCGTCAGCCTCGCCCGTGCATGTTCTTAGGTACATGCTATCTGGTATAGGCTGTTCACGTTTAATTGAGCACTTTTGAAATCAACCTTTGAAAAATGTCACTGCCCTTACCTGCATTGATATTGTAATGGGCAGACTGACCGGCGTGCGTCCAGTGAAGTTGGCAACGACGGAAGGAAAGTAGTTCCACGTCTTAAAGTTGAATATGAAGTGCTAGGTAAACATTTATGAATAATTAAATGGTGTCTTTTGCTTTCTGTATTTTTTTTGGCATTGAGTGTAAAAACGAGAAAATATGAAAAATATTTACTTTTCTGATAATTTCTCAGTTTTAACCGACTGACGCATGAACAAAAATATTAGGCCCATGACATTGTTGATTCTATATACTGCGGAAGAATACACAATGTGCATAAAAGTAGATTTTAAGCTTGGCTTTCAAAAGTGCTCATTCTACCGTGAACAGCCTATAAGCATGTTATCAAGTATGGGCGTTATCAAGCACGTGTTTTGGGTTGTAGTACTGTGTGGTATCAATTACTAGAACCCCGAGTATTTCGCGAATTCATTCTGTGGCGAGGTAGACTTCAAACACCTGTCCTTTCCTTCCATGATTGTGATTGGACGGCAGTTCTTTGGACACGCCCCGTTAAACTACGAGCTAGTAATAAGCAGGAAGCAGTAGTCTGAGTTAAACTTATATAAAGTTAATACAATTACTTCCTTTTTTATCCTGTCTATCGGTATTGCTGAGGCATGCCATGTGAACTTGTGTGCTGAGTGTTTCCTGCTAACTGACTTATGGCCGGCCTACTATACCCGCACCGTAAAAAGCATAATGACGCACCTGATTAGTTAGAGAGTTTCTTATTGGTTGCCGGAGCGGAAAGACGGGAAACATGGCAGAGCTGATGAAAGAGGCGCTGTGTTTGTCTCGCAACAAATACGTTTCCCGTTACAAACATTTTCCACGAAGCATCAGTTTCAGTCGACCTTTGGAAACGGCGAAAACTCATTTTCCTTTTGCTTATCACTGCGGAAATGCGCCCGCCGTTGTGGACGGCTGGACCGGATATTAAAAACATGTTTGCATTTGAAAATTGAATTTAAGTATTCCACACGTACAGGCGNTGTGGACGGCTGGACCGGATATTAAAAACATGTTTGCATTTGAAAATTGAATTTAAGTATTCCACACGTACAGGCGTCCTCTATTTGCTTCTTTTGTTCACAGTAATAACTGTCTAGCATGCAGCGGCTAGATTGCCAATTGACTGTATACATTTTCAACATCTTTCTGCGAATATACAAGTCTATTTCCGTGAGTTTTTAAAGAACAGCATGGCAGAAATCTTTCTTTTTCAAAATTTTGGATTATATTTTTTTAACCTAGCTATGAAATTAACACCACTTTGNCCATGGCAGAAATCTTTCTTTTTCAAAATTTTGGATTATATTTTTTTAACCTAGCTATGAAATTAACACCACTTTGACGTCAAATACTCCAAACTGTGTAAAGGAAAATTTCTAAATGTAAATTCCGTACAAAGTAATAAACTCCAAGTTTTTTACATCCAAATAATTATAAACTATACATTTTTTCCTATGTATACAAAGTGATGGTAAAGTTTAGTTTCCACAAGTATCCTACATTATTATACGTTTCTTTGTAAAAATAACGGTTGTTTAAACATAATTTTTGGCTGGAAAATACTTTCAGAATGATGCAATGTTTTAAATTTTCAATAAACCGCTAAAAAATGTGCGTCACACTAATCCCCTTAAAAACAACGATTTATCAAACGAAAGGCTTTGCATTGAACTTAATCAACATGAAAGTACTTTTTTGGAAAAAAAATTTTCTTGCAGTTATCTGTTATGCAATCTTAATATACTGTAGATTCTCATATTTAACAAAATTACGCTGTGTGCCCCATGCCATCACACAAATAATAACTTCAACAATTTTTTTAGGTTAATTATATTTAATAATGATATAAGTTAAAATCGTGTACTCGTATTACGATAAATTATCTGTATTTATGTTACATACCTTATCCCATATAATTCCGCCATATTTAAGTGCACTGACTCAAACGATATTTATCATAGAAAACGTGGTTTTGAAAACTGAAAAAAGACGATGTCGACAGCATTTACCGCCAATTCACGGTTATTTTAAAGAATTTTGAAACGAACACATGGAAAAACAACTACATACACGTAAATTAATATATTTTATCGCAGATACCAATTTTAATATCTTCTGAGCCAAAAACCGACCTACATGGGAGGAATCACTGAGTTCCGTGCCACCTGGTCTGAGGTATGATTGGCTACACACTGGGACAGCAGCCAATCAACAGAGAGCTGAGGCTCGAACATACACAGGGCAGTGGTGTCTAGCCTCCAAGCTGTTTAAAACGCGACATTTCCCTGCCCCTAATCATTCTTCCTCACTTGCACAGGGGTGGCTGGGTCTGGAATGGCAACACCAACTATAGTCCGTTCACGGTTACTTCACACTTCCCTGCTAAAGTTCTGCTTCCAGGATATTCCTCCGCCTCGTGCAAACAAAGCTTAACACCAAGTCTACAGAATTATATAAAAAGTACGTGCTGTCTTCCGCAAATAATTTGTTTCTGTCAGGTAGCATGTAGTGATACCCGGTAATCGAGCCAAGAATTCCTGTCAAATTGTATTTTAAAACTCTTAAATTTAGACCCACTTTCGCAATTGGATGGCTTCAACAGCTGCGCTTCTTTGGCGCCGGCCCAAGAATCAAAGACGCACCGCACTGGAGTCACCAAATACTCATTGGCCCAGTAAACACCATACTGTATATTTTGGTAGTTTGTATGCTTTTTAGAGAGTTCTGCGTGTTCTAATTGGGATGAATTGCTCCATCAGAAAGCACTCTACTGCGTTGTAGAGATGGGTAGGTCCGAATGGATACATGTCCGCGGACCCGTGTCTATAACAGTACTGAAGGATGCACATCCGAGTGCAAGCCGGACACGTATCCAGGGTCGCGTGCGGCCTCGGAGTGGAGATGAGTGAATGGGACGCGTGTCAGTGAGTGAACAAAACGCATGCTGCTAGTGCTCGAAACAAAACGGACCGAAGCGGTTCGCACTTCGCGCGATTTTTTTTTCTATAAACTTTTATCATTGCCGCACCGATCGTCATTTGGAACTTAAATTGTTATTTACTGTGAGATTGTGTAATAGTTCCGTCTAAAGGTAAGTTTATTACTGAAAACATATTTCTTAATCACAAGTCGTGAACAATTACAACAACTATCAAATGCGTATTATTGCTTATGGGTAATTAAAACGCGGTATTACTGTTTTGTTGTTCTGGTTCTGGTGTAAAGTGTGTTTTAAGTGCTAAATAGAAATATAATGTTTCAAATACTTATTGCGTTTTATAGGATTCACCATTATATGTACATAACTCCTACGTCAAATAAAACAATTGCCGTCCACCTCAGTCGGATTCATACACGTCCACCATACGCGCCTTCCGCTCGGCTGAGGAGTCGGACCCATCCGGGTCCGACGGACACGGAACATGGATGTGAGCCCGCAGAGCCGGATGCACATCCGGGTCCGGNAGTCGGACCCATCCGGGTCCGACGGACACGGAACATGGATGTGAGCCCGCAGAGCCGGATGCACATCCGGGTCCGGCGGACACGGAACCTGGATGTGAGCCCGCAGAGCCGGATGCACATCCGGGTCCGGTGGACACGGAACATGGATGTGAGCCCGCAGAGCCGGATGCACATCCGGGTCCGGTGGACACGGAACATGGATGTGAGCCCGCAGAGCCGGATGCATATCCGGGTCCGGCAGACACGGAATATGGATGTGAGCCCGCAGAGCTGGATGTACATCCGAACCCCGACTCCTTTCAAATCTCGGACCTACCCATTTCTACTACGTTGAAGGAGGCAGGGGTATATTTACAATACTTTAGTACATACTTTTTTACATTTCACCGCTATATTCGACTGATTTCTAGAGCTGGTGGCTTTTAGCGAAAAAAATTATGAATACACGGTAGACTTCAATACTATAAGAACCCATTGGCAGTTTGTCTATTTCCATTGGTAGCTGTCTGCTTGAGAAGGCTTGATGCGGGTGCTAGACTTCAATACTATAAGAACCCATCGGCAGTTTGTCTATTTCCATTGGTAGCTGTCTGCTTGAGAAGGCTTGATGCGGGTGCTAGACTTCAATATCCTATGTGCACACTTGCATTCTTTCATTGCCTATTGGTTGCTTGTCTTTGTGTGAAGACCGTCTGTTAGATGAGTGAGTCAATCAGAATTAAGTTTCTCTGATACTGATTGTCCGTGATTCACGGGCTGACAGATAAGACGCGTAACAATTCAAATGATCCAATCACAAAATTGGTTCTAAATTGAAGTGTTTTGGAACGCAACTTGTCCTGAAATCTTTTCACGAAAAAAACAGGTGCCCCGCACCTATTTATTGCCACTGATCCTGCTTAACCAACTTACAAGAACTATACTACATTTGAGTTACATTTTATAAATTTATTTTAAAAAGATTGTAGTCAAAATGTAATATATTGACCAGTGGCGTGTGGTGAAGTGTTGCAAGGTAAGCTGGCGCTTGCTCAGTGCTGCACACACTCGGCGCACGTAGCAGGAAACATTAACTAGAGCGGAGCCGGGAAAAACTGAATCTACTGCGGCCACTCACGAGAGAGCGGCAATGCACCCATCAACCCACTCAGACCAAGTGCACACAGTTGCGTAGATTACGCACGTGTAGGTAATGTTTAGTCTATGGTGCACATTGCGAAGCTCAGTGACCAATGGTCTCACGTGTGGGCAAATTATTCGCAAACCGTCTTACTTGTATAAAAAAAAATTCATTTCCACCTCACCTCTCTTAGCCAAAGGCCATCCGAGGTTTTTGATTATTAATCTTCTTTTCATTATAATCATTCTTGCTACTTCCACGGCCAAGGAATCTTATTGGGCTTTTCCTTAATTCCACACGTTACTCTTCTTCTTCTTCATCTTTTTCTATCTTATAGATTCTTCATCTTTTTATTATCCTTTCTTCTTTTATTATTCTTCATATCCTTTTATCTTTTTGACCATCTTACTTCTTATTCTTCTTATATATATAACTAGGGCCAGTGATTTTTCTCGAAAAAATCGGGGAACACGGTAGACTTCAATACTATTTATAAGCCTCGGCTGTTATCATACCGCCATTGGTTTCTCGTGTCATTTCCGCATTTGACCAAGCCACTCAGGATTACGTAACTCCGACACTGAACCTTCGTGATTCGTGCGCAAACAATTAACATGGACCAGAATATGATTCAGCCAATAAAAAAAGCTGGACGACCCTAGAGTGCTTTAAACTGTATCTTGTCTCGAAATCTTTCAGCGAAATATCATTGCCCCTATGGTAAGTCATAATTGGTTCATATTACTGTATCGAAAATATAGTCTACAGCTTATTGGCTGTGATAACGAAACAAGTGTTGTGTTGACTTAAGTACAGTACGCATAATAAAATATATTGTTTGCAACACTTGAAACCGTAAATTAAAGTCGGTCAGAAAGGGTTCAACACGTGCTGTGACCTCAACTGCACTACTTCGTTTAAGTGGCCGATGTGAAAACTAGCAAACGATTAGGTACAGCACAGAGCAAAATATCGCTTACCTCGCAACAGTTCACCACAGGCCACTGATATTGCCACGACTGGGAGAAAAAGTGACAGGGAGCGAATTACTAACTTCAGACTGGTTTCGGTGTTTACTTCTGCCCTCCCAGTCTCCGGGACTCCGGTATTCAAACCCGTCTGTTAAAATAAATTCTGCCCAATTAGGGGCGTTTTACTTACAATTTTCGATGCACTTTACTTGCCTGGAGAAGCTCAATTAGCACTGTACCAATTTACAAAAAATAAAAACCTTGACTAATGAACCGATGATTTAAGAGAGGTAGTTAAAGAAAAATTGCTGAGTCAGTACAGAAAAATTTAATCATTAAAATAAATAGAATTTTCGATCTGATACATTTAATCACAATTAACTGAAATTAACTAACTCTCTCGACATTTGTAATTAGGTTCAAGTTCTAACAACCCTAATTTGTGATCTTAAATCACACAGGAAAATCTTTGTCATTATTAGAGATGATGGAAAATTTCGAACATTTTTTGGGCCAACATATTGTCTATAACACTCTAACTAGTTTATTCTTTAATGGTTTTATGAACAAGGTTTTAACTTGGCTTAGTTGTTTGCAGACCAATCACGAACGTTATTCCTTATAGTATCAAAATGCTCATTGGCCCAGTGGAATGGGATAGTGTATTTATACATGCATGACAGCCAATAAAAAAATAAAACTGTCGGAGATGTGTACAATTCATTGAATCCTAGCAAACAGTCAATTTTTCCCCTCGATAAACCATCACCTCTGGTCATTATAATTCCAACTAATTTTTTTATTCGCTCCGGGGCGATCCTGTATTTGAGTGAGTGAGTGAAGAGATTTGGGCGACTCTTAACATTGAGCCATTGAGAGTCGATGAGGGTGAAGCGAGGTGAGATAGGTATGGAACAACACCGGAATGCAACGGCCGGCGGAAACGGGAGATCCCCGAGAAAACCCGCTGGCCAGCGGCATTGTACGGCACGATTCGCACTTGCGAACATCTGAGGGAGCGTCCCCGCCAGGATTAGGACTTCTGCTTTGGAGCCACAGTTAGATAGATAGTAATTGATATTAAATTTAATTAAAGCAAAGTTATTTACCAAATTTAATTGAAAAAAGTAAGTTTTTTAATAACAAAAAAAAACACCCGCCTTAAGGCCCCCGCCTACCTGGTGTTTGAACTGCGTTGCATCGTGTTTGAAGTACTTGTTTGTCCGCGAAACTATTAAACGTGCTTCCAATGTGCTGATCTACGCACAGAACACACACTTAAGAGGATGGCTGTTGAGTGCCTTCAAGTTATCACGCACATTAGAAACACCATTTAAGAGTACTTCAAAATGACTAAAAAAATATACGCGTCAGATCCATACAAAACTATTCAAGTCCCTGGACTGAATCTATCTTCCTACAGACTTTCCACCAATAAAAGAATAGGATCGCCGCTGAACGTGCCATAGGTAGACGCAGTGCGACGAGGACACCGCACGCCAGCTCAGAGCCTTCCGCTTAGGGGTGAAGGGGCACTTGATGCGCGTGGCAGCTTCACCCGTATCGCTCCCGCGCTTCTCGCTCTCAAACTCGGGAAAAATTTGTCACAGAGCGGGAGCACCCGCAAAAAACCCAACTACTCCATGAAAGTGACGTTCTACTCCCTTTCCTTCCGTACCACTCATTTCTTCACAAATGAATCTTACCAAAATCTTTCAATTAACAGAGTTTCAATTTCAGAGCACAAATACACAACGCAGTCGCAAAATATTGGGAAAAGGTCAACCACCCCTTGATATAGATTGGAATATCAAGTATTTAACACCCAAAATTGTGAGAAGTGATCAACAGAGAGTTTGTTTTATTTCGGTCATATGTGGGTTTATTCTTTTTCTCTTTTTTCATATAAAATGCCCGATATAAAACATACAAGCGTAATAAAGATTACAACAGCCAAAAAAGGCTTTAAAGATTTTTCATTGAACATTTTTGAAATGAATAAATTACATAAAGTTACATTAATTATGGACTCATAGGGCATAACAAACCTAAACCAAATATTGCAAAGTTTCAAAAATTTACTGAGTATAAAACACACTAATCTTTAAAATATTTCCCCTATAAATGCTCTATAATGAAGCAACTATAAAACATAGCAGGATATGCCTTCTGCCAAGTTAGAATCTTCTCATGTTGAGACCCCTATCCTTTCTGTCTTCCCAAGACGAAATGCAACGCCTTTTATAGTCCAAAAATACGTTTACCGGTGTTGAGCAACATCCCAGATGGTGTTCGAAGTGGTTCGAGCCCAGCAAATGAGAATCTTGACGACGTATATCGCAGAGTTAGACAGTTGCTAAACGCCCGCCATAAACGTTGGAGGTGACGGCCTCGGTGTGGTGAGGGGTTGGGGGCAGTCTCGAGCCTCGCACCTTCACTTCAGTCTTCGCTCGCCTGCCGAGTCGAGTACCCGAGTCGCCTGCGACGTCCTCGCTGGCAGCGTCAAACGGGTCTTCCACTACGTAAGCCTCAGCTCCTCGTCGATAATCCAATGTGAGAAGGAAGTGTAATTTGCGGCGTAGAATAATTAAGTACGATGTACGGTGTTTGAGCAGCGTCACAAAGCTCTAGAAAGGCGGGTAACTCTCGCCTACCCGCGAGCTCGACCCTCGCTGACTGCTCCCCTGTCGCCAGGACCGCTGACGCCGTCAAAGGCAGTGGTGAGTGCTCGCAGGGCGGACTGGGGCCCCGGGAACACTCTGCCAGCCGTCGCGTGGCGGGTCTAACGACCGCGGAGGCGGCCCATAGGGACTCCTGCTCTTCAACACCGGCCGCAAGGTGCTAACGGTGGCTCTCTAACAAATAAGGGAAGTCACTGTTCCCAAAACACGCACGCCTACCCGCGCGCGTGTGTGTATATATATACATATATATTATATACAGGATGTTTCATTGATATATATGTATATATATATACATATATATTATATACAGGATGTTTCATTGATATATATATCATATACAGAATGTTTCATTGATATATATATATATATACATATATATCATATACAAGATGTTTCATTGATGATGGATCAAACAACGCAGCGTGATAGNTATATATATATATACATATATATTATATACAGGATGTTTCATTGATATATATGTATATATATATACATATATATTATATACAGGATGTTTCATTGATATATATATCATATACAGAATGTTTCATTGATATATATATATATATATATATACATATATATCATATACAAGATGCTTCATTGATGATGGATCAAACAACGCAGCGTGATAGAGTACCCCAACATGCGTAAATTAAACCCATATATGCGTAATACAAAAATGTCATTGTAAAGAAGCCGTGTAATATTTAGCGATTTCGGCGTGAAATATTATCAATTAGCGTATATTGGAAAAACTATGACCAATTGGGGCAAATTACGCCCAATCGGAGTAAATTATGCTCAATCAGAGTAAATTACATTTAGTTAGAATGAAGTGGGGGAAATGATGCCCAATTGGAGTAAATTATGCCAAAATGGATTACATTAAGCCCAATTAGTTTACAGTGCTATCAATTACGTCCAATTGAAGTAAAATACTTCCAATTAGCGTTAAGTGAGGTATATTACACCAAGCTGGAGCTAATTACCCCCAATAAGCATAAATTGGGGTGAATGATTCCCAATATGAGTAAATGACGCACAAATGGTGTGTATTACGCATAATTAGTGTCAATTGGTGTAACTGTTTGTTGTAATTTACTCCGATTTGTTGTACTTTACGCCAATTTACCCATTTGGGCATGCTTTACTCGGATTGGGTGTAATTTACCCCAAGTTTTGCTAATTGGTCCTAATTTACTTTAAATTCAACTCATAGGACGTAATTTACTCAATTTGGTGATAACGTACTCCAATTAATGCTAATTAGGCGTAATTTGTTCCAATTGGTCGTTAATGTCTCAATATATGCTAATTAAAAATAATCTGTTGGAACTGAACTTAGAAATTTAATAAAATATTACGAAATTCATAATAACTAAAATTAAAGGGAGCGTTTTGTTAATTTACAAAAATAACGCAATGTGCGTCGTGTGGCTACCTACCACCTATTATTATACCACCTATTCCTACCTACCACCTGTTCAAGTTGGAAGATGTTTTAGCTTCCCATAATAGTTTACTCATCGCATTCTGCATATCTTCTGATGCTCGTTTCATCTTGAAATAATACCTTAATACGTATTCGTTCCAAATTGATGAAGAAGTAAAATTGTAAACCAAACTCAACTGCTATTTTAAGAGATGATTCGCAGGTTATAGTTATAATTCTAGTCGGGGTTCTTTTATAACCACAATGGGTATACGGACTTCCACGATCCTTACTGCTTCTACGCCCGCGAACCGAAGTCATGCAGTTTGTTTACGAAGAGCTGTAAATAAAGCCACCTCGAGAGTTCCCACCCTTCATCTCTTCTTCTTCCTCTCCAGGCTTTCACAAACTCGACGTGTTCGGAACACGCCCGCCCACGCGCGAGATGACGCTATTGCGGCCAAGCGGCGGGGTGTATATCGAGCGATCTCGGACCACCTGCCGAGCAAGTGGGTGTACCGTATGACGGAGAGGGGAGGAGGAGAGGATTTAACGGTCGGGTAACGAGCCGCCATGACGATGTGCGAATGACTGGCCACATTGGCGCGGTACTCTGAGCGCAATGACGACCATCCGTGATCTTCACAGTGGAAGAAGAGAGAGCAGTCTTTCCGACCCAACGACTCGACTGCAACCCTCTCTCAGCTCCGTTCGATCGTTAAATGAAGCACATCACACAGGACCGTGTCACAGACTAGATGAACACACAGAAGCGAAATTACGTGGCGGTCCCCCTCATAGGTGACGGGAGCGAGCCTCGGGTAACTAGTGTGAGGTTAAACAGATTCCTGATTGGTTGTGCTGCCGTCTAGCGAGTCAGTTTACATGCGCTGGTTGGTGAACGGAGATCCGATGTGTAGCTGGTCAGTGGCGCCATTTTTCTGGCGCGTGTGATAACACTCGACTGTTTCGCTTCTATGTTCTTTAGTATTCTGTCGTCACTCACTGAACAAACGGAGGGAAAGACGGAAACTGTCGTAAGTACGAAGCAAACTTTAAAACTTGATTTCGAACATTTATTTAGCCAAACTTCCTGTTCTCATAGCATGTGAGATCGCAACGTGGTCTTATTTTCTACATGTGGTAGCTACAAATGTGGTAGCTGTGAATACCACGTTCATCAGCACTCGTGGACTCTGGTTCACACCACATATTGCTATAAAGCACATATTTGTGTCTATACCAGCCCCAAAGTGTTGTGGAGATTTCACGTTGTCCTGACCTTCGATTACACACGATACTCTTTACTCGATGCACATGAAACATGAACTCGTAGTCATTCTGCTTTTATTGGACTGAAAACCCGTGACACCTTGAAATACAAGGCAAGCTTGTTAATTGTTGTGCTATTGGAGGCGCTCCCATCCGTTCTGTTGCAAGTGATAAAAAAAAACATATCCCAGTCAGTTGCTAGTAATTTCACTACATGACAACAAGTTTAAAAAACAGTAGTTTATTTGCCGCGACGTTCCGGAAACTTCTACACTAAATAAGACTCTTAGCCGAATACAATTTTTTGTTAATAAATTTAATAAAAATTAAGATATTGCAACGAAATTTTCCACAGACCTAACTTGCTTTGTGAAACGTGAAGACTTCCGCGTCCAAACACCACTGAACTCTACTTTCCAAGCTGAATATGTTGCAACGAAATAGGACTGTGAAACGCGCACTGGACTGTCTCGTTCCGTTTTGGATTGTGACGTGCGTGATGTGTCTTCCCACGGTTGTCTTGCCTCGTGACTGCCAGAGTGTCGCCAGTCAATCTGCTGTGGTGCGGATGTCGCCTAGTGCCTCGTGACCGGAAGTGGGCGTTTTGCGCGTGGTGACAGCGTAAGTGTAATCGATAAGGAAATACGGACAAAATATTCTGGTATACTGTGGACCAACGTGTCTTCTTTGTTCTGACATACTGGAAATCAGACTCGATTAAGGTATGTCAAAATATGATCCGGGAAAAATTTGGATGCAGACATGCGTCGAGTAAGTCCACTATTTGTACCCTGATAAAACAATTCTAAAATAAGGAGACTTTATTGGACACTAATGAAGGGGGTCGTTCGTAGGTGTCACTGGCAACTGTCGACGATGTAAGGCTCACTACTGGTGTCTCCAAAGAAGTCACTGCGGCGACTTTCCCATTAAATCTGATTGTCAAAAAGCACTTATGGCGCAGCAAAAAAAAAATTCTATCCGTACAGTATTTTCGTCGTCTACGAACTCAAGGAGCCTAACAAAGTGAAATGTGTCGCATACTGTTTCTGGTTGCAGACACTCATCCATACAAATCCGAGTATTCTGGATTATGCAATTTTCCGACGGAGCTTGGTTTTGGCCTAAAGGTAATCTAAATTACAAAACTCTCATCTTTGGGCCAGTGAAAATCCCCATGTGGTGCATCAAAACGCTCTATATTCAGAGAAGTGTGGTGTTTGGGGCGCAATTACCTGCCGGCATATAATTGATACAATTTTCTTTAAGAAAATGATCACGACAGTTGTACACATGGACATCTTCAACGTGAATACACAATGTGTCTGCAATAGTGTGCGATGAAATCATAGCTGTTAGTAGAATCTGTACCTTTTAAGAGGTTAGTTATTTTAGAAATATATATTTACATATTTATTTTTCATTGTAAGACAAAAATGCTCTGTTTTGCCTAGGTAGACACATTTATAGTAATATTTCTCGGCTTGTGTCATTATATCATTACCACTGTACTGTGGGGCGGGTCAGGAAATGAGTGGTTTAACCACGAACGCAGCAAGGATTTACAAGTGTTTAAACACTGTCCTAACACCGCTTGTGGTCACGAAATCCCCTGCTTTCTACTCGTGAGTGTCAAAGGAAGAATTAGGGTCTCAATCAATTGTGTTAGAGTGTATTAATGAATATAACCTGGAAATGACACCACAAGGATGTAAGTTACGGGTTCTGCCTGCCTGTGGCTATTTTGGGCGTTCGAGGCCTCAAAGAGTGCGAGCTCTAAGGCTGACTATTGCTCACTTAGCACTTGCCTCATCACCTCTACGCTCAAGGAGCTGAAATAGCGTCCAGCCTTTGCGTCGACGACTCGCCTGAACGTAATTTTAAGCGGTGATGCTATATTTTAATGGAATGCTAATGAAGATAAAAGTATCGTGCGTGTCTAAAGAGAACTCTAAATTTTCTGTATACAAAATTTAGTAGCTAAAAATGATTCTGAAAACACCTATTTTAGCCGATTTCACGACCAAAAAAAACCCCTGGAGTTGAAATGAGAACTTGAAACATGTCTTAAATGCTTTTCGTTTTCAGACACCACTACAAAATGAATAAACGTTTCTGAATCACGTGTTTTCTACCAAACCTCCCAACGCACGTAATGCACCAGCCAGGTGGACCCTTGTAGCGTATAGGCCGACAAACTCGGTAGCTATAAGGGTGACGCTGTCATGCACATCAAGCGCGCCATCGCCACTACGCACAAGGCTCTGAATTGGCGTCAGTGCTCTCGTGCTTCTTGCACCAATGGGACTTTCAGCGGCGACCCTATCACATTTTACCGTGAGAAAGTCCGTGACAATGTCTAATGCCTGGCCCTCGAGTATTCTCGTACGTATCTGACGCGCATATTTAAGGCCGTTTTTAGCTATGTTCGTATTTCTAATGTGCGTGACATCTTGAAAGCACTGATCAGGCCTCGCCCCAAGTATGCGTTCTTTCCGTAGATGCGCACTTTGGACGCACGTTTCATATTGTCGTGGTGAAACTCGTATTTCGAACCCTCTGCAAGGCAGTTCAAGTAGCACGTAGACGGACCGCTTGACAAGCGGGACAGCGCTTGCAAGCGATACAAAATGTAGTTTATTCGCGGTTTCTTCACACTTTTTAAATCAAACATTTAAAAAGTCACCCCATGTATGACGCGCTTGGTAGTTTCTTAAATATGGCCTGTATCACAAGCATTTTATACCTGTGTTAGTATAAAAATACGTCATTTTCGGCTAAACTAAACTTTTAATTATATTTTATTTATAAATTTTAATATTTGGTTTATGAACAATACAAACTAAAACCGGGAGAAAATAGTTGTGTTGGTAATGACTAGTAAGAAATAGTTCTTAAGCGAAATATTATTACACTGAGTGCGCACGGATGCGGTGCGCTGTCCCTTTGGTGTTATTTTCTAGACTTGTTGGTCAAGCTTTGTTTGCAAGACGGGGAGGAATATCCTGGAAGTATAACTTAAGCAGGGCTTCCTAAGGGTCGGAAGTAACCTCGGACGGACTGTATGGAGCGCCTCAACAGGAATATTAACCTACATTGTAGGGGGTGGGGGGCGCAGGCCGAGGAACTATACCAAGGACGGTCTGGAACTGGGGCACGGGAATGCTCTCGAGGGAACACCCACAGCCAGGGATCGAAGCTGAGAGACATGCACGCCAACAGTGCCGAACTCTCTAGCGAGATGTTCTCCAAGTCACGATCTGGGCCACACGCAAAGTGACCAACCTTCAACTACAATCAGAGACGATTGTTTGTAGCGGCCAGGGGGGCACGGTGGTGTGGTGGGCAGACTACTCGCCTCCCATCTGGGCGAACCGGCTTCGATTCCCGACGGGGTCGCTCCCGGATTTTCGCACGTGGGAATCTTGCATGACGATGCTGCCATGGGGATTTCCTCGGGGATCTCCCGTTTCCCCCGCCCTTGCATTCCGGCCTGCTCCATACCCACCTCGCTTCACCCTCGTAGGCTCTCAAGACAGCAATGTTAACTCTTTCATGCCCATGGCAGACAATCATCAACTTGTTGCACATGGAGGTTATATTTGACCGGTGCTGTATTACGCGAGGCAGAGTATCCAATGATCTTCCCTTTGGGCAACTCATTCCTAGACATAGCCACTGCTATATGTGATGTCTGGTTCATATCTCTTATCACCGAGCACACAGACTACAGGTTGTGATAACTAAACAAGTTCTTAGCCAGCTTAAGTACAGTACGCATTTCAAGTTTTCTAATTTGCAATACCGGGTATTATAAATTAATGTGGGAATGGAAGGGTTAAGAGACGCCCAAATTCACTGATTTGGAGCAGTTTTAACTGTTACTATTTTAGAGTGTACGCATCACAAATCGCCTTCTTTCTTACTGTAGCTCTCACTCTTGCAGTGATTTTGTGGTAGACATTTTGAAAGCAGATAATGCTTTATTTTATTGTTTTTAAATATTCGGAAAAAACTTTAATTCAGGTAATATATTTATATAACAATAAACTACAGTTATATTTTAGAGTTTAAAATGAATTTTTTTTGTTTAGTACTAATGCAGTCTATATGTACAACGAAACAAACTTCATAGCTTGCATATGCTAAAACATAAAAATCGATATAATAATTAATAACACATTGGGATAAAATAGCAGTGAAGAAAATTAATATCGACTTCCTCAAAGAGAAAAAACTAAAAGAAAATAATAATTATATTCAAACGTGCTTATATAGTGGTAAGATTTATTTCTGTTGCACTAAATAAAAGTTTGATTAGAATGCTTTTGCCTTACGTATTTCAATATAGAATCTCTAAGACTCTGCTGATGCGGCACCCCCGCAGTCCCGCGCCCCGCGGCCACATACTTGGAATGGGCGGTCTCCGAACAAGCGGGAAGACTTGACTGTTTCCTTGGATTCGACGTACTCCACGCTCGTCCGAAAGCTCTCTTTCCTTATTGGCCGCCATGCACGTATGAAGCTACTGTCCCATTTCCCTGGGCCAGTGAACATTCTGATACGCTAAGGCAGAACGTTAGGGACATAATACGTAAACAACTTAGCTGAGTCAGAGACTTGATCATCCAATAATGCGTGCGCCCAGTAAAGTTGGTAACGACAGAGGACAAGTAATTAACGTTGAATTGAAAATGTTACGTAAACATTTGTGGATACTAAAATAATTTATTTTCCATTTTTTTATGAATATAAGTGCAAGAATACACCAATTTGTAAAATTTTTTACTCGTAATAATTTTACTGTTTCTCTTAATCGAAGCAAGAATAAAATGATCAGGCCCACAGTAATGTTAGTNTATGAATATAAGTGCAAGAATACACCAATTTGTAAAAATTTTTACTCGTAATAATTTTACTGTTTCTCTTAATCGAAGCAAGAATAAAATGATCAGGCCCACAGTAATGTTAGTCTTACACGTGGTGGAAGAATACGACATATGCCTACTGTACAAGAATATCTTAAGTACAGCTTTCAAAAGTGCTCAGTTTACGGTGAGCAGCCTCTAACAACAATCAATTTTACTGGTGTCCTTTTATTAACTNGTCTTACACGTGGTGGAAGAATACGACATATGCCTACTGTACAAGAATATCTTAAGTACAGCTTTCAAAAGTGCTCAGTTTACGGTGAGCAGCCTCTAACAACAATCAATTTTACTGGTGTCCTTTTATTAACTGAATTGGGACGGGCGCGGTGGCTGAGTGGTTAGTAGGGTGGAGTGAAAAAATCATTTTTCGACAATTGTAATGGAATACCCGGGGAAAGTTGTGGGTAGGCTTCATAAGTAATAGCGTAAAATATTTTCTCTCTAGTCTATGGTTAAGAGGTGCCCCAAGAATTTTGAAATTTCAGATTTTTTGTTAAAATCAGCAGGTACTATAATATTTGTAAAATCTAATACAGCAATTTAATTTTAATAGAATAGCTTGAATAACTAAGGAAAATAGCCCTAATGTCTAGCACATTTTTTTCTTTATTTATTTAAACTCTTCTTGTGGTGCCCCAGTAGCACAAAAAACTCAGTAAAAGCAATCAATTCTAAGTTTTCTCATCTGGGGTTATGTGCTATTATTTCGAATAAAAATACCTCTCCCGCGCTTTCTAGTTCTCCGTATTTTGTGTTGCTTAGCAAAACAACAACCCCCCCCCCTCCTTTTCCTCAGCCACCCGCACACGCCTTGCAGCGAGTGACCGAGCGCTCGCTTACTTCAGTTCTCGGAAAATAACAGCAGCGAGTGGACGTACGTTGGCGTGTTTCAAATTATAAGTTTTTAGTCTGCGATCTATTTCTCGCTATTGTTTGAAGATCATGGCTCAAATAAGAACGAGGAAGACCACGATTTGTCCTGTTTTTGGAACGCCAGAAAATTGTAATTATTGTGTTTTGCCGACTTATTGTGATGTCATGAAGCAGTACCTGTGGGTCAAAAACGAATTAAAACCTAACTCAAAAACAAAAGAACCGACGGTCGGAGAAATTTCTGAGATAGTAGCCACCAAAGTTGAGGAAATTTGGCTTAAAGCATCCATCCCAACAGTGATACATAAACGAGTGCTGCAGATCATTCGCTCTTATCATGATAAGTATAGAAACATCATGAAACCGTACTTGAAACGCCAGGCGAATGAAAAATACAAATACAAACTTCAGAAATTTAAAGAAGATTCAAACAAACTATTTGATATTTGTTCTTGCAAATGCACGCTTTTTGAAAATTGTAGCTGTGAAAAAAAACGCCGAGTTCCACAACAAGAAAGAAGTTTCTTGATAGATCAAAGAACAAAGAGGAAAATGATTATCGGTTCGGTCGATTTGGCTGTGACAAAAAGTCAGACTAAAAAGAAAGAGAGAAAAGCAAGAGAAAATGCCCAAACTCAGGTGAATTCTGATTTACAGCAGCCTTCATGTTCTTATCATGAGCCTCTGCCTTTATTAGAAGAAGTGATGGAAACAGATTCATCAGAACCAAATACCTCCTCTGAGATGACTGAAATAGAAGCGGCAATAGTAAATCCATGCACAGCGAAGCTACAGTCTGAAAATCTTGATATTTCTAAACCTCAACGAAAACAAATGCGAGTACAGCTGCCTTCCCTTGCTCTGGCATGTGACCGTACTGGAGTCTCTGATAGATCCGCTGCAATTATAGCATCTGCTGTTCTAAAAGATGTCGGAATAATTCAAAAAGAGGATAATAGCTGCGTTATAGACCGTTCAAAAATTCGACGTGAAAGAACTAAAATGCGGGGTCAATTACAACAAAAAGATTGCCCGGAGCCTTTGGTGGGGCTGTATTTCGACGGTAGAAAGGACAAAACTTTATCACAGGAAAAGATTGGATTTAAGTATCACCGGAGGAGTAAGATGGAAGAGCACTATGTTCTTGTAGCAGAACCAGGACATAATTATTACGGCCATGTAGTATGTGATTCAGGGGCGGCTGAAAACATAAAAACATGCATTACAAAGTGTTTAAATGATAAATTAGAAAATCTGTCTCAATTATCGGCTATTGGCTGCGATGGCACTGTCGTCAACACTGGGTCAAAAGGAGGGGTAGTTCATCGCTTGGAGGTCGAGCTCAGTAGACCACTACAGTGGTTTATTTGTCAGTTGCATTCAAATGAACTCCCTTTGCGGCACTTAGTTCAACATTTAGATGGCCAGACGACGGGTCCGCGTTGTTTCTCGGGTCCAATAGGAAAGAAATTACAATGTTGCGAAAATCTTCCTGTTGTAGACTTTGTAGTAATTCCTGAGACATTGCCTAGAATTACAAATGAAAATGATCTAAGTACGGACCAAAAGTACCTCCTTCACATGATGGAAGCAACTGCGACGGGAAAATGCTCCCTCGATTTAGCAAACAGACAACCAGGTCAACTTTCGCATTCAAGGTGGCTTACAACAGCGAATAGAATTTTACGCTTATATGTTGCTACCACAAATCCTTGTCAAAATTTAAAAACATTGGCAATATTTGTAATGACAGTATATGGACCAACCTGGTTTGACATAAAGTCGAATTCATCGTGCCTGAAAGGAGCATTTCACTTATGGATACTGATCAAAAGGAGTCGTTATCTTAGTGAAGACTTAAAGAAATTGATCGAGCCAGTAATCCAAAGGAATGGCTATTTTGGGCATCCTGAAAATATTCTGTTATGTATGCTAGGTGACAACAAAAAGTTCGTCAGAGAACTAGCTTATCGCCGGATATTAAAACTAAGGTCGCAGCCCAAACTTCCGGGGATTCGGAAGTTCGCGATACCACCATTTAATTTTGAGGCATCTGACTACACTGATCTAATTGATTGGCAGAATTTAAACGTCTGTGAGCCACCTTTGACCGCAAATTATTCGACCGAAAGATTAAAAGAAATAGTCGAGAATGGCTTCGGTACAGACGATAATATTCCTTTGTTACCCTGTCACACTCAAGCGGTAGAGCGGTGCATCAAGTTGGTGACTGAGGCATCAGAAGCTGTTTGCGGACAGGAAGCAAGGGACGGTTTCATCAGAGGAAGACTTGAGTCGCACAAGAACATGCCTTCATTCGAAACAAAAAAGGAATATTCAATTTAATTAGCATTACATTACAGCATTATTATTGCTGACAACTCCGGAGAAATTAGAATTGTATCACTTTTTTTTTGTAAATAAATATGTTTTTTCTTTTAATTTACAGTTTTATTTATTTACTGTCAGTAAAATTATGTTAAACACAGAATAAAAATTAGTTGACACCTAAGAGAATACAAAGAAAATATTGAGTTTAATGTAAATTTTTAGGAATTTGGGGCCCTTGGCGGCACTTTAAAAATATTTCTTAAAGCTACTTATTGTCTTTTCAATTAATATTTAGATTTCTCCTGGTATTTTTGTACATATTCCATTATAATATGTTAAAAAACTTATTTTTTAATCACCTTTGATAAATGGTCAGAAAATCAGTAATTTTGCAAAATGTCAGGTAACGGGGGCACCTCAATCCCTTCACGCAAATAACTCTAATTTGGTATGTTTTCATATCAACTATAGACACAACTTTTCGCAACTATTCCATTTCGATTAGAGTATTTTTTTTTTTCGCCTAGTAAGTTCACTCCACCCTAGTGGTTAGCCTGCTCACCTCCCACCAAGGCGAACCGGGTTCAATCCCCGGTCGGGCCACTCCCGGACTTTCGCATGTGAGATTCACGCAAGACTATGCCGTTGGTCGGCGGGTTTTCTCGGGGATCTCCCGCTTTCTTCACCCATGCTTTCCAACGCTGCTCCATTCTCGACTCAATCACCGCCCATCAGTTCTCAAGAACTAGCTGTAAAAATTCGCCCAATTCTCTTCACTCCCTCATCACAGAATGGGTACAGAAATCGAATTCCTAAAACCATTACTTTTTTTTTCAGTGCGGTGTACAAAATAATAATTGTTTCTCAATAGAAATATCTGTGTCGGCCAAAGAAAGAGAAGCATAGCTGAGGAGGTGTGGTTGTGTGTTGCAGGCTTCCACATGACGCCGAAGCTGAACAAGGTGTTCCCCGAGTCGTGCCTGCTGATCGTCGTGGGCGTGGTCATCGGCGTGCTGCTGTTCCACACAAGCAGCGTACACGTGTCGCCCCTCACGCCCGACACGTTCTTCCTGTACATGCTGCCGCCCATCATCCTGGACGCCGGCTACTTCATGCCCAACCGCCTCTTCTTCGACCACCTGGGCTCCNCTGCGTTATAGACCGTTCAAAAATTCGACGTGAAAGAACTAAAATGCGGGGTCAATTACAACAAAAAGATTGCCCGCAGCCTTTGGTGGGGCTGTATTTCGACGGTAGAAAGGACAAAACTTTATCACAGGAAAAGATTGGATTTAAGTATCACCGGAGGAGTAAGATGGAAGAGCACTATGTTCTTGTAGCAGAACCAGGACATAATTATTACGGCCATATAGTATGTGATTCAGGGGCGGCTGAAAACATAAAAACATGCATTACAAAGTGTTTAAATGATAAATTAGAAAATCTGTCTCAATTAT
>NQII01000329.1:293670-371586 GCA_002778355.1 Clitarchus hookeri | reverse complement strand
CACATTCTTCCTCTACATGCTGCCGCCCATCATCCTGGATGCCGGCTACTTCATGCCCAACCGCCTCTTCTTCGACCACCTGGGCTCCATCCTTCTCTTCGCCGTGGTCGGCACCATCTTCAACACACTCACCATCGGTATGTATACCCAGCCTTCCTACGCTCCGCACATTCTTCCACTTCATGCTCCCATCCATCATCCTTGACGTAGGCTACATCATAAATATGTGTTTTTGAAATTTGCATACTCATCCCCTAATCAGAGAGTGTGGGCAAGAAAGGGCAGCGAAATTATGTTTATGGTCGTCGATTAAAGGATAAAAAATTTGACAATAACATAAGCGGTTTTTTCGTTCTTTAATTCTAATGATTTTTCCGTTGTGCCACATTATATTTTCGTTACTAGATAATACATTTATTTTGGACGTGTTGCAATGATAGAAATGTGTGTTCGGAGTCGTGCCGGAAATCGTACATCCTTACATCCATGCAGTTAGAACACTTGGAAATTTCTTTTGGTGATATGTTATAGTGGTTATAACATTAATTAAGCTAACAGGCTGGGTACGTCCGTTCACAAAAAGTTTGATTAACAGTCTTCTTCAGTATTTGGTCACAAAAATATAAAACAGAAACCATGGGGTATATCGTGAACTGTAACAACACGCATCAGTAAAATGGCATCGCCGGACAGTGACGTGGTGGAATGTCTTTCGACAGTCAGTAACAGGAAATCAATTTGGAAGACGGGATAGGGTATTCGCAACACGCAGTAGCCAATCAGACCCAAGGCCCGTTCCTAGAGGCTTACGTGGCCAATGAGCGACCGAATACGCTTTTTAAAAGGGCATTCGAGTGACAAAATTGGATTTCTACGTTTTTAAATATTATATAATTCTGTTTTATTACATCAAATATTAGTTAGACAAAGTAGAAAAACCAGGAAATTAAAACACTAAAGCTAATTATAGAAATTATAGGAATTTCTCATTTCTATTTTTACAAAACAAATTTTAAAATTTGTACATAATTAGCTTGCTTTACTATTTGGTATTATTTCTTGGTGTCTTTAGAATAATAGGAATATATTTCATGGAAATTCTTTAAGTTGTTTACCGATAATTAAATTTTAAGTTTTACAGTAAAATTGAAATTCATAATAGCTGGAAGAGTAAACCTAATCGCAGGCGAACAAAATTTCAAGCATCAAGAAAATATCCCCGTGTCTCTCCTAAGACTCAGATAAACACTTCTAATGCAATCAACCAACATGCTCGTAAAACTTCTTGAAATTTGTTTGGCACGAATTTTAAGGTTAAAATACTCATAATTCTACTAAAACAAGAAGTTACTGATAACAAATGAACCTAATTTCCTCTACATGGGTGCAAATACATTTTAGTGAAGTTCTTAAAAGCTTAGATGGTTGGTAGGCGTTGACGTCTCATTGACAGCAATATCATTAGAGATGATATCATAAACATGTGAAACAGTACCAAGAAAATTAAAACACACGAGTGACTTATCCGGAATTCGAATTCAGAAAATCTCGTAAAATTAAGCTAGCTTGCAGTTAACTGCATCACGTATGTAGGATTCGGAGCATCAACTTCGGATGTAATCAGTGTAATGTTTTGAATGATAGGGTTCACTAACCTGAAATATTGAACATGCCATCATTTTGAAAATAAGTGCCTGAGTCACTTAAACACACAAGTTTACATGGCCTAGCATAACGCTTCTTAAGTGAAAAATTCGATGTAAATCGGCTGATTAGTCTCCGAGATATGGCATAAAAACCTCATTTTCTTAAATGGGGCTATCTTACAAAATTGCGCACAAAAATGCTCTGTGCACGGTGTTTGCATTAGATAATATCACCATAAAAAATTGATTGAAATTGTTTTTTTTAATATATATGCCAAACGTAAAAATATTTATGTGACCGCCATTTTTAAAATATTGCCTGGTCCCATTTAAATCATTTAACTTTATTTGGCCTCCTGTAGATGTGCAAAATGTTGTGAAAATAAGTCCAATTATTCCGCAAATATGACAAAATGTTCAGTTTACTCGCCTGACACAACTTTGCAAAAAAAATCCGGTAAAGGAGGACCTCTGTATTCATATCGGTTGATTGGTCCTCGAGATATGGCATAAAACCTCCATTGATCCTGTGACGATCTTCGTAAATGGAGGGCAAAAAGTTTATATATTAGAACATTATATTATTGTCATAGATAAAATATACAAAGTTAAATTTTAAGCTGTTACATAGTTTCGTAGATATACCACACTAAGATGAAATGTTTTATACGCGCCATTCATAAAATAGGAGACCTACAGACTTAAAAACATATAAATTAATATAGCCTACGAGAGTACAACATCTTCGCCAAATTTGAAAGAAATCGGTTGATTAATTCCCGAGATACAGCCTAAAAATTATATTATTTCATGTGGGAATATCGTACATAATAACAGAGAAATGAGTCTTTACATAGACAATTTTGAAGGCATGACTGATACTGTCAGCATACAAAATTAAGTTGAAATTTTTTTTGCAGTTTCGTAGATAAAACATTTTGAGCTAATATGTAGTCTATGTGGCCGACATTTTGAAAATATGCGTGCCTAACCCTCTCAAAGTTTATCAGTTTACATGGTCGGCCATAGTGCTACTTGTATGCCAAATCTGGTAGAATTCGGGTTTTTCCCCGGAGATATCATGTAATTTCAATTTTGTATATGATACTATTTTACAAAATGGTGGACTTAAGTGATTCTGTGTTTACAAATTTAATGGTTGTGATATATACAGCCACCATAGAAAGTTTTATTGGAATTAATTACTTGGTTTCGACGATTTAACATATAAAACTAAAATAACTATATGGCCGCCATTTTAAAATAAGTTTCTGAAATACCCTAAATATGTCAGTTAACATTACCTACCACATTACTACTGGTTTGCCATATTCGGTAGGAATTGGTCAATTGTTTCCCGAGATATGGCAAAACTTTATTTATTCGTGTGCCACTATTTTACAAAATGGAGAACAACGGAGGCTCCATGTAGACATATTTGATGTTTTTTATTTATACTCAGCATACAAACTTAAGTTGGAATTGATTAAATGGTTTTGCAGTTATAGCACACTATGATAAAATAGCTAGATGGCAGCAATTTTGAATGTAAGTGTCTGACAAACTTGAAATATATTTTCACATATCAACTTTGGTAGGAATCTGTTAATTGTTTCTCGAGATATTACACAAAAATATTATTAATTCATGCCGCCATTACAAAATGGCGGACAAAAGTAGTCGTTTGACTTATATGCTGCTTCTAATAGATACTGTCAGCATACAAAATTTGTTTGAAGTTGGTCAAACGGTATGGTAGCTATACCAAATAAACCTAAAATATTTGTATGGCTCCCATTTTGAAAATAAGTTCCTTATAATGATTAATTACTTATATTTACCTTACGTATTATAATATTACTAATGAGCCAAAAAATGTCAAATATGGTTGAGTAGTTTTCGAGATATATCGTAAAAGCTTTATTTTTTCATGTGGCGCTATCTTAAAAAATGGTGGAACAACAAAAATACTTACCTCTGAATTCAATGCTTACACCGTGTAGTGTGGGTATACAAAATTTGGTTTAAATAGGTTGAATGGTTTCCGAGATATGATAAATCACCCTAAATATTAAAATGGTCGCCATTTTAAAAGTAAGTGCCCGACGTGATAAAAAACTATAATAGTCAGGTGTCCTTACGTATTGTTATATGTGTACCGAGTTGAGTGAAATTCTGTTCATGCGTTCAAAAATTTAAGGGTGGGAACACACACGAGCACACACATACACACAGTTACGATAGTGATCTCGTAAGCCTGTGTGTCCTTTGGAAAGTAGGCTAAAAAGAAGTGTAAGTTATTTTTTAATTTATTTGGCATTTTTATAGAATTTTTATTGATTCTGTATCAAAAAACCGTGACATATGTAAAAAAAAAAAAAAAATAAAAAAAAAAACTATTACACACTTGAACAGTCTTAACCGTTTGAGAAGTATGCGCGTATATAGTCGGGGCTACATTTACAAGAAAATTTCTTTACTCTTGAAGACAAGACTTGCAATTTTATAGTTTTACTGTTTCGCTAGACTTTATCGGAATCTAAGAAAAAAAAAAAAATTACAACTGGTCAACATTTCAGTTCGTAGAAATAAAACTGCTCTTTTTAAAATAATTTCTCTAANTCACTGTTTCGCTAGACTTTATCGGAATCTAAGAAAAAAAAAAAATTACAACTGGTCAACATTTCAGTTCGTAGAAATAAAACTGCTCTTTTTAAAATAATTTCTCTAATGAACATAATGGATTGTAAAACCTGTTAATCTGTCGCGACGCACTAAGAGGTACACAATCAATGCGTTTATTCATTGACTGACGGCCAGCCAATAATAAACGATTCAGAGCACAGTAGGCGTGTCCGATGTAGGCAGGACCAATAGAACAACGGTAAGTAGACATACAGAGACCTAGGCAAATGCCATTGCTAGGACCAGTGACTTTTCGCGTAAAAATCGGAGCACACAGTAGACTTCAACACTATATACACACCTCAGCTGTTGTTATACCTCCATTGGCCGCTGGTGCTGTGTCAGTCTTTGACCAAGTCACTCAGGACTAAGTAACTCCGACACTGAACCTTCTTGATTCGTGCGCAAACGGTTAGCACGGGTAAGAACATTTGTTAGCCAATCAAAGAAGCTGGACGACCCTACAGTGCTTTGGACTGTATCTTGTCTCGAACCCTGTTCGCGAAATATCACTGCCCCTAGCCACTGCTGCTGTGGAGAATATAGGCAACTCACTTCAACCTTGTCTTCAGTGGTATAACCTAGTCGTGGTTCTTCACACTTTTTGAATTGAACCTTTGAAATATCCCCCCATATATCCCGTTCTTTGCTTGTTTTCTAAATATGCCGTGTATCTCAAGCGTTTTATACTTGTGATAACATATAGATACCTTATTTTTGGTTACATTTTACTTTTACTTATAAATGATTATATTCAATTTAATAATGTGAATATTACATTTATGAAAATGAATAAAAAAAAGGGAGCAAATAGGTGTGTTGGTGATGCCTAGTAAGAAATGGTTATTATGCGAAATATTATTAAAGTGAGTGCAGGAATTCGGCGTGCTGTCCATTTGGTGTGATTTTCTAGGTTCCATTAGTTTTGTTTGCATGAGGAGGAAGAATATCCTGGAAGTATAATTTTAGCAGGGCTTCAGAAGTGTTAGGAGTGACCATGAATGGACTCACTATATTTACAAAACAGCAATGTTCTCCGGAGACAGGCTAGCGCTAGAATGCGCCTTCGTTTCGGTCGCGCGATTGGCTGGTCGAGACGAGACTCTCAGTCCTCGAGTGGGCGGATTCCGCTTGGCCAGGTCAAACAGGAAATTGCTCCCAGGCTTAAAGGGGTTGGTCAGCGAACAGATCGCTACTGCTATATTGCTGTATAATGGAGTTTCCACGCTCAAAGAACCTTTTCTCTAACGTAGCAGTCCGACTCAGTGTGCACAATCATGCATATGTTGCACATGAAGGTTATATTTGGCGAGTACTGTACACCAAGAGGCTTAGCACACAATGATACTCCCTACGAGTAACTCTCTCTTAAGCCCTGCTGTTACTGCTCTGGATCAGGACTGCTTCATTACATTATACAGGCTGATCACGGTACACCGAGTACTTTTAAAACCCTGATAAAGATCTACTTGTATGCTCAGTGTGTATTCTTCCGCCACGTATAAAATTAAAAATACCATGCTTCTGATCACTTTATTCATGCGTCAGTCAAATGAAACGGAGATAATTAAAAAAATTAATACTGAACAAATTTTTTTATTTTTAGACGTACATGAAAAAGAAAAAGCAGAAAGAAAACTAAACAATTTCAGTAGGTACAAATGTCTACCTAAATTTTAATTCAACGTAAAAACATGGGACTACTTTCCCTCCACTGTTACCAATTTATCTGGGTACATGCTAGTCAGTATGTCCGTCAAAATAAATGCAGGTATGGGCGGTGACATTTTCTAAAGATTGTTTTCAAAAGTACTCAACCGTGAACAGCCTACATCGATCACAAAGCCTACAGTTTATTACTTATAACAACGAAACAAGAATCGGGGTGGCTTGTGTACAGCACGGATCAAAAAATGTCTTATTCGCAACACCTGAAATCATAAATTAAATTGTGTCCAAACGGATTGAAAGTCTTTTCACATTTGGAATTTTTTTTGTCTACTCTGTGTTTTAGTTATTACATTATTGTAGCAACATAGTATACGAGAATAATAACACAAAATTTTACAATATCAAAAAAAAAAATTTACTTGCAATATAATATAATAAAATGAAGTACATAATTGTTTTAAAACAAATTCGTTTCTTTAGTTGTATTATAGACAGAACGTGGCAATTTTTGGACCTGCTATAGACAAAGCATTGTTAAGCGCAGACCTCTGCCAAACGTCATCGTAAAATGGCAAAGTTCGTGATTTAATATGAGAGCTGAGTGGACTTTACAAATGGCTTTATACGCTTATTTTTCTATGAGGTCTGGTATTTCGTGATAATTTATTTTCATTTCGGTCTTGATTATAAGTTCTTTCATTTGTTGAGATATTTAACAGGAAGTGTTGATCGACCCTAATATTAACACAAACGAAATATTTTTGTGTGTTCTACGTGTCAACAAACTTGCGAAGTTTTATTTCCAGTTATGGATAACATCACATGATAGGTAAATAACGGAGAATATAAACTTGCGTGTGGTCCCTGGGATGTTAGCATACACGCACTCTCTAGCTGCGTAATGTTAACGCTATATATGATTGTAGCTTTCCATACCGTAGCTCTCTCTGTCATATTGGTTGTTAATGGAGACAAACCGGCAAGAAAGAATTCTATTTTATTTTCGAATGTGTAAGGTGAGATCTAGAGTACTTTTTATGTGCAAATACACGAGTTATGACGAAATAATTCCAGAGCTGTAATTATTTGGGGTTTCAGGTGTTGCAAGTATTAAATTCTGCGGTGTTTACTGTAGTTAAACAGACATAGGCCTTGTTTTGTTTTATCACGGCCCATATACTGTAGGCGTTGTGTTTCGATATAGTTATATGAACCATTTATAACCTAGAGCAACAGCAAGGTTAACCAATAGTTTACTCAGGTGGAAGATCACTAGCCGCTGAGACTCACCTTGTATACTAGCTTCCTTTTCTTTATTCACACAATTTTATACACTGGGTCCGAGGTCATGTTTCAATTGGCACTTCTAATTTACTAAAACGTCACGTCATACCAAAATGATGACGTATTCGGTAGTTTAGTATTTAGGTTTTTAGTATGTAACGAAAATCATAAATACTGATACACTAAATTCCAAATCGTAACCATATTTTTTGTAACCTGACGCGGCAAAGAAACCTGCGCAGATGGCTTCAGATTAGAGACATAACTTACTTACATTTTTTTAAAACTTACGTAATTAAATTAAATATAATTCCAAAGAAAGTATTCGTATACTAATACCTATAGCACGCTTTATAATGTGGTACACTCGAATGTAAACGAAATCAAAAGTAGATTGTATACACGCGTTTAATCATATACATTTTTATTTGTGTATTCGTTTATGATAACGTTCTCGTGAAAATGCCGTGCTAAATAGAGTATGTTGCGCAAATACTACGGAGAGCAGATTTTTGTGGAAGTGGCCTGGCCAAGGGTTCGTTATCGTGGTAGGTCTCGGCCCTTTTGACTGGTGCCCTTTTTTACTACATGACACGATTTGCCAAGTTTTGTGATAAAGTACATTGCCATAACGATGCCTATATGTAGAGAAACCCGATTTTGGCAATAAAAAAAATAGCACATGCCCTGCGAGCCTCCTTACTTTACTTATTTGCCACGTGGTTTATTGAGCAGACATGTCTTTCTTTAACTGGCCAATCACAATACAATTACTCCTGTTACGAACATTTCTGTCCCACGGATGGGCACTCAAGACGCGCAACAAGCAAGTCATCGAATGGCAGTAACAGAAATGAGGTAAATTGTTTCGAAATTCAACAAGTCCTGGTATCTTTTCGCGAAAATCGGGTGTCCAGAACTACATCGAATAACATCATGCGACGTTAATTTGTACGTTAATTTGCCGCAAAATTCATTGTGCTAAACATGCGCGTGTCGTCAAAGACCCGGTCAGATGATCTATATAAAGTTGTAACTTCCAAATTCGTCATTTTATATAAACTGTACTCAGCAGGAAAGTGGAGTTTGCATGTTGCAAATAACATTTGCTTTTTAGATTTTTTTTTGTGGTATTTAAAACCGCTTTTGCCAATAACATCAAGCTCAAAATACATTGTTTACCGGGAGAGATGTGATGAGTAAGTGAATAGATTTCGGCAGTCTTGAGAGCCGATGACGGTGGAAGGGTGTTTGAGAATCTGTTTCTCCAGTTGACTTAGAAAGTGAGAATTATACCACTATAGCATTGACCTTCTATGATACACTTGCAATAAACTGCGTTGTGTTTATAGTAGAAGTCAGAGGAAGTAACAGAATTATTAAAATGTCTTCCATAACAATTTTCTCCAAACAATTTACATCTCTATGATTTGAATAGAGTTATATTCCACAGTTTTTGAAGGCACTGAGGACGTATCTACTCTTACGGTGTATCCAATTTTCATGAAGTATATAATTGCTCAATATAACAACGCGTATTGTTATTTATATTACGTAGGAAATTATTATTTTTTGGGATTCTATTAACTCGGCATTATATTAGCTTACTACAGCCGGACAGTAACTAACATTGTGCACTACAGTATGTTTCCGGTATATTGTGGACCAGTAGGACAGTAACACCTACAGAACTGGGTCATGCAATGGCGGATATAGGCGCATAACTTCTAGCATGTCTTGGATATTTCTAAATTAGTACAGAGTTAAAAGTGTTAAGTAGAGTTCGGACGTGATTTCTGGGCCACGAGCACTGTGTAAGTAGAAGTTAGATGTGTGTTCTGGGCCACGCTCACTATGCAAGTAGAAGTCAGAGGTGTGTTCTGGGCCACGCTCACTATGCAATTAGAAGTAAGAGGTGTGTTCTGGGCCACGCTCGCTATGCCTGGGCCACGCTCATTATGCAAGTAGAAGTCAGAGGTGTGTTCTGGGCCACGCTCGCTATGCAAGTAGAAGTCAGAGGTGTGTTATGGGCCACACTTGCTATGTAAGTAGAAGCCAGAGGTGTGTTCTGGGCCACGCCCTCTATGCAAGTAAAAGTCAGAGGTGTGTTCTGCACCATGCTCGCTATGCAAGTAGAAGTCAGAGGTGTGTTCTGGACCTGCCGGCAGGAGTGTCGCTGTGGGCGGCGGGACAGAGTGGGCTGTTTGGCTGCGAAACGCCGCTGCTCGACATGTTCCTCTTCTCGGCCCTCATCTCCGCTGTCGACCCAGTCGCCGTGCTCGCCGTCTTCGAGGAGATTCACGTCAACGAGATCCTCTACATCATCGTTTTCGGCGAGTCGTTGCTCAACGACGCAGTCACTGTGGTGAGTTGCAGGGATGCCCCTCCATAGCTTCTTCCTGACCGTGGTCGATAAAACTTTTATTTTTGACCATCGTAAACTTGGCTCAAATCCCGAGAGACCTTTAGATATGTGTGTAGTTTATAATTAGGGACAGGAAAATTTCGTTTAAACGATTTGTAAGCTATAATTCACTGCTCTGTGTATTTTCGAGCCTCAGCTTTCTGTTCATAGGCTGCTGCTCCAGTGTTTAACCAGTTCTACCTCAGGCCAAGTGGAACGGGATTCGGTGTTGTTTCCTTGCTAGTCGGTTATTGGTTCAAAGTTCACCTAAAAAAACTGTGATCCAGTTGAAAATTTAACAGCAATTCAAATGTGTTTGAAGACTAGCTCGTCACAAAATGAGTTCACGAAATTTTCTAGTCGCTATTTATAACCCTTTAAGACACGCCGCCCAAGACACAAGTAGTAGATTAATATCTGTAAAGCAAGAGAAACGTTTAGTTAAATCACTTTTATGAGTGAGATAACATTAGTTTTTGAGACTACGATTTATGTATGAAAATAACTACTGCTAATAATGGAAGGAACGAAACTCAAACATATGTTGATCTCGAGGAATTAAAAGGAGATTCAAGTGCAGCATGAAAAAATATTTCTTCATAAAAGCATCGAAATTTATTTATTTGTGTGTGACTGTAAATGTTCACTGTTAGTAAGATTCAGCTGTATAAGTAGGAGTGCCGGTGAGACTGCACATCTAGTGCACCGGCCACCTGCACTGTGGTCCGGGTTTGATTCCCGGCTTTCTCACTTCCGTAAATTTGCACCTTGGAAACGTGGCCACTGAATTTTATTGGAGTGCTCTTCTTCCTCAACACCCCCCCCCCAATCGTGCTCCTCTTCTGCCCTTGTATCATCTAAAGATTAAGGTAACAAGATGCTTTAATGCAGTGGTTTTTCAACCTTTGATCCACGGCCCCACCGACCAACTTAATATTTCGGTGACCCGTCACACAGGTTTCTTTTCTACAAGCATGTATTTTGTTTGATTAAAGAAATAAATTTTATTTTCTTTTTTCAAGTTTTGTTTACTTAAAAAAAANTATTTTCTTTTTTCAAGTTTTGTTTACTTAAAAAAAAAATTGAGAGACTACTAAATATGTTTGGCCAGACACAAACATTTTGTTGACTGGAATAAACCTTTCTTTCAGTACAGGTAGGTGGGTTGGCCACTTTGAGACCTACCTGACTTCACGTAATGATAGCCATACAGTACTATCAGAGTGAAATGTCAATCCAGATNCGGCCACTTTGAGACCTACCTGACTTCACGTAATGATAGCCATACAGTACTATCAGAGTGAAATGTCAATCCAGATTGAACATGGAGTTGACTGAAGAATGCAGATTGAAATGTTACTATTAACACATCCGGACTGGACTGAAGCAGAAGTGGAGCTAGATAATCCAGTACATTTGCCAAGGCTGACTGGAGTGTAGAATGCAGATAGAAAAGTGTACTCCAAATACCTATAGGAGTAAAATGAAAAAAGAGTGGTCTCAACCTTGAATTGTTAGTTTTTTAATGTAATGGGCTAGCATCATTCTGAGACTGGCAAAACAATTTTTTTTTCTGTAAGAAAAGCGACGTGATACAGACACGGTTAAGAAAGTACAAAAACATGTTTGGCCTTAGAGTGAAGCCACACTGATGTTATATGTTACGCAGGAAAAGCATATTTTTAAATGTTTGTATCGGAAAGCGTACAGGAAAGGGGACATATTGGTTTTGGTTAGAGCAGAAATGGCGAAGAGAGGTCCTAAATAAATTTGTACATTACTGGTGTTGCTCTAATACAAGACAGCAATTTTTCTAGTAAATACAAATGAGGAACTAAATGGATTTCAATGGTTAAAGGTCAATACTATATGGCATAATCAAATATCGAAGAAGTGATTTAAGCCAAGATGGTGTTTAGAGGGAACCGAGTAATCAGCAGGCTACTAAATCGAGGTGGAATGGCAGAGCATGAATAAAATGTAAGATGCTGGGTGGAGAGAGCTAGGTGACTTAATCGGGGTGACAAAATTAAGAAGGAATGACAGAAAATGAAAGGAAGGTAACAAAGAAAAAAACGAAATCAAAGATGGTGTACATGGTATGACAGAGCACGAGAGAATGTTTGTTTCGTCAGCCTATCTGGTGGCTAAATAAAAAAATTAGCACCACTTATGTGATGGAAATAGAATCCAATATGTCAGGCTCAGACAGCATCACCTATACTTTATAAATGTAAACAAATATAGCTGTCACCTGGTGGCTAAATCGATAGCTCGCCTGGTGACAAAATCGAAAATGAATAAACTAGTGCTACCCAGGTGATAAAAAAGTAAACAAATGACGAACGAAAAAAACCAATATGGCTGGTTGAGTGCATTCGACAGAATGAGTATGGATGAGGGAGGTGGCTGGCCTGTCAACTAATTAAACAATGAGAAACATTGGTAGGGCAGGGAAAGGTTATGACAATGTGATTGATTGGAGAAGGGTCAGTCGTCTGCTTGGATATGGTACTGGGGAAACCTCCTGAAATGTAGGTATTTTAAATACATTTTTAATAATAATTTTGAATAAGTTTTTTTATAAATTTTAAATAATTTTTTAATAAAACTTTTAGTAAATATTTTAGAATTATTATTATTNTTGAATAAGTTTTTTTATAAATTTTAAATAATTTTTTAATAAAACTTTTAGTAAATATTTTAGAATTATTATTATTTTTTTTAGAATTTTGTTTATTTTATTTTTATTTTTTGCTTTTAAAATTATTCAAAGTTGTGGGGTTAAGGTCAAAAATTGATTTCAAGATAACTTGGATTCAATATGGTATTTGTGTGACTTCATGATATGGCATCCGAAAAACCGGAAGAACAAAGTATGATTCTTGCTTCGGCTCCGGGCCCCGTTATGTCCAAACATTAGAAACTTTATTTTTTTTATTGTTTGTTTCTGATCGGGGGTAATGGATTAAGGTTCTTGGGTCTTGGGTCTTGTGTCTTGGGTCTTAGGGTTTTTTGGAAATTTTTACATATTTTAAAATAATTTTTATATTTTTTAAAATAGTTTTTATATATGTTAAAATAATGTTTATATTTTAAAATAAATTTATATATATTTTAAATAAATGTATATATATTCAATATTTTTTATGTCTGATAATTATTTATATATTAAAAATAATTTTATATATTTTAAATAAACTTTTACGCATTAAATAATTTTTTATTTTTTAAATAACCTTTTAAAAAAAATTTTGTACTTTTCACATTTTTTGGTTTTATGTTCATCCAAAATAATGGGAATGGGGTAAAGGTCAAATGTCAAGGTCACTGACATCTAACATGGCCAACAAGATGGCTGACAGAACCAAGTTTGCTGATACTCACGTTTGACTCTGGACCCTGGACCATGCGTATCGATTTGGCATATCCTATAACCTATAAAATCAATATGCCACCACTGCTCTGCCCTCGAAAACTATCCCCCAAAATCCTTCCTATAAATTGAAAAGTGCCTTTCGGGGAATCGTTTTTGCAACTGGTGGATGGATGTTTTTGTAAGGGGAAAAAAAAAAAAGAAATTTTATGGGGGAAAGGGTCATTTTTAGGGGGAAATGGTCGAGTTTAAGCGGAAAATGGTTGAATTTCAAGGAAAAAAAGAGAAATTTTGACGGAAAACGGCCACCGGGCGACAGAAATGACAAAGTATGAACAGCTCCGACGCTCCGATTCCCCATCCCCTTGCGCCAAACTCCCCATAATCCCACTACTAACGCCGTTCGCCAATCAGCGCTTCGTAAGTTACTTGCCATCCAATAGAGTATATTTGGCAGCACGTGGTAGCCAATCAGACACAAGGCCTGTTCCCAGACCTCGCACAACTAATCTGTGAATGGGTACTCCCACCTCAAAGGTACCGCCACGCCACGCCATTTCGTGAGTGAAGAGATTTGGACGGCTCTTAAGATCGAGGTGAAGTGAGGTGAGTATGGAGCAGCGCCGGAATGTAAAGGGAGAGGAGGGGGAGTCGGGAGATCCCCAAGAAAACCCACCGGTCAACGGCATCGTCTGGCACGATTCCCACATGCGAAAATTCGGGAGCGACCCCGCCGGGAATCGAACCCGTTTCGCTTAGGTGGGAGGTGAGTAGTCTGACCACTACACCACTGCGGCCCCACGTCATTTCGTCTCTTGTGTATTTACTTGCTGTGTGGTTCGGTCCATCCCGGTACTTTATTGTGAGTGTTGGTGGGGCGCGTGCAGGTGCTGTACCACATGTTCGAGGCGTACTCGGAGATGGGCCCGGCCAACATCCTGTACTCGGACCTGCTCAGCGGCCTCGCGTCCTTCTTCGTCGTCGCCATCGGCGGCACCGTCATCGGCGTGCTCTGGGGCTTCCTCACGGCGCTAGTGACCCGCTTCACGCTCGAGGTGCGCGTCATCGAGCCTATCTTCATCTTCGTCATGGCCTACCTCGCCTACCTCAACGCCGAGATCTTCCACATGTCCGGTATCCTCGCGTGAGTACGCCACTTAACTAATTATAGTTACGGCCACCGGTTTCTCGCGAGAAGATTCACGCGAAAGCCATACTCCAATGTCCTATGGCTAGAGACCTGAAGAATTCGCGGATTCATTTCAGGATATGAGTAGCTATGTATAGTTCCTTCAGGTGCAACGGCATCTGGCATGAGGAGGTAGGAGTTGTCTGCCATGACGTCAAAGGCGCGGGCGGCGGCCATGTTGGTCGGTGCCGTCCGCCATATTGGCTGGCATCACCCAGCACTCGATACCATGTTGGATGTTCGTCCACCCACTATCCCTAGAAACTATTTTAATAAAAACATTATTTTAATAAAAAATATTGTATAGAAGTTACAAAATATTCAGTTTTGTGTCTTATGAAAATTAAACCGCCAGGATGCGTGTGTGACAGGTGACGTCCTTAGGGCACTGCAGGGGAGGGGGAAGGGGACCCCAGTATAAATAACCCCGAGACAAGTGCGCGTGTACTGACCTTGATCGCACGTGTGAGATTTGCGTCACCGCGCGAAAATAACTGGATAAATTCGGTGAAGTGGCAGTGGTCCATTGCTCGGAGATTGTCATCTGTGAACGTTGTGGATCAGTAGCAGCTCTCGTCAGCAGTCAAGTGGTATAATAGTTGCAGGTTCGTAAGAGGTTCCACCTGCTCGCTCGTTGTGTATATGTCCTTCACCTTACGCCATATGTCAGCTATCGTCTCGATAAATACTTTCTCCGCATCTTCCCCAGTGTACAATACTAGTCGATCGGACAGACGTGATGTTTCTGAAGCAGGAATAATACTATTGTCCACGTGTACATAAATGCAAAAACTGTGAGCCTCATGTTTCTGGTATGCATATGTGTGCGATTTTCTTCTGTATCAGGCTGGCATATCTGTACTGGCTTGAGCATGGCATCAAAGTCTCCATAAACCACAATAAGGAGCTTAACTCCATTCTGATAATATTTAAATTTCAGTATTGGTCTTTGTTAATTCTTTTCGTTGCAGGCATCTCGACTCTTGTTGGAGCATTGACATCATAAAACTTTTTGTGTTCTTCTAGGGTTTGAGCACCGTCAAAACCCGTTATTCTAGGCTGGTCACGATGGGCTGTCAAATGTGATCGCACCAGTCTTGAAAAGATCTTCATACAGGTGTAATGTGCATTTTCATCTTCAGTTATAAGAAACAAATCCAAATGTTGACCCAGCTCTTCTTTAACCCCACGCACGTGGACCACCTATCCATTGTCGTTGAGGGCAAATAAATTTGCACTGACACCAGGATTATTCCTCTGAAACATCCCTTCTTGCCGCAGAGGGGTAGGGAACTCCAAACCACTACAATTGAATTTAGAATCCAAGTCGTAATATCACTGTTTGACACGTTGGGGATCTGTACCTTCCACATACCGTGCAAGGATCGCCCACTTAAAGCACTCGCTGTCTTCCTCGTTTTTGAGGTTGATGCTGGCTTCTTTCCTCTTGACTGATTCTGGCAGTTCAATGTAAGATAAAGCTCGGAGGGGTATTAGCTGGTTAATTCTTAGCTGAAGTCATTTCACAGAGGTGAGGGTCCAGCCACTTCCCTTCCCCTGGTACTCATCCTCCTCTTGACAAATCTTTTCGATGCTGGCCGACACAGTTGACTCTATGTCGCTGACATTATGCAACGGCACATTCTTCGTTTTGGTCGCCATGTTGTCGGTCTCTTCTTCGTGGGGCTCAGGCTTCCCATATAAACATTCCAAAAATAAATTAAATTTTATGGTTCCATGGTCTTCGATTATTTGCTCCAGTTGTCCATTGATCTTGTCTTTCATGTTATCGAGTAGCTGCAAATGTCCATTGCCTGGCTCGAGGTATTTTTCGCAACGAGAGTCTTCATTACGCCTCTGAAGGACGTCTCTGCCTCCACGAACCCGACGACTACTCGCCTGTGGGAACTGCCTTCTGCTGAAATCTGACGTGCTGGGACGCAGGCAGCAACACATCGTCGCTTTGCAGGAGGTGGAGCTGGGCCGGTGCATTCTTGGAGTGGGCCTTTACTGTGTCGGCCCTCGTGAAATCTTTGTCACAGTCCTCGCATGTATATGTCTCCTCCTTATTTAAGTAGCAGCTCCTCTCGTGCCTTCGGGTTGTACCTAACTGAGTAAATGTCGCATTACAGAATTTACATTGTGTTGATGTAGTCCCTTTCTGAACATTACTTGTGCACGATCTATGATGTTTCTCGTAATTGTCTTTGCGACTTATAGTCGCCCAACGCCTATCACATGCCTGTTTATCACCCTTAAGGAGATGGTGTGGGCACTGGCGTTCATGGCGCAGCCCATTGTAGCGGGGACTAAATGCCTTATTACAAAAGCCGCACACAAAAGGAGTAGGTGATCATTAATTTTTTATGTCAGTATGTACAAAAACATACCGATTTGTTTGAATAGGCACATGCAATATTTGCTTGGAAAAAGTTCTTACGAATAACCTGTTTTTGGAATTTTATTAGCTAGAAACTTATTTTCGCTTGACTATGCAGCAAAAAATACTTGGTGATTTTTATTTATCCTTTCTAATAATATAAATGCAAAAGTCTGTGTGTGTGCGTATGTGTGTGTGTGTGTATTTGTTACCACTCAGCTCCATAACGGCTGAATGGATTTTGATGAAATTTAGTATGTAGGTACCTTATTTCCTGGAATAGGACATATGATACTTTTTATCCTAGAAAATTGTACGGTTCCTGTGGAATAACAACAAAACATAATTCTGCAATGGTTGGGAACGTGTAATACTAACATACACCAAGCTATATGGCGCTGACTACCTTTAAAACGCGCAAGCATTTCATTCGTGACATGGTAGGGACCTTGACCGGGCAACCAGGTCCTGATGGGTGGCAAGGTGGACCTACTCACTAGTGATTTCCGACAGACTTTGCCTGTTATTAAGAGGGGTTCTCCGGCATATGAAATAAATGCATGTCTCAAGGAATCGCCACTTTGGGCCAATGTTGAAAAGCTACACCTGACCAAAAACATGCGAGTGAAGCTTTTCAATGATGTAGAGTCCGGGGCGTAAGCCACAAAATTACTACAGATTGGAGAAGGCCGTCTGCAAACAGATGCCAAGGAGACATCCATTTTTCTCGTGAATTTTGTAATGCTGTAAGTTCGGAAGAATATCTTATTGACCGAAGAATGATTCTGTCAACAAAGTCAACAGAAGGATTATGGAGCATATTGCCGGAGAAGCCTCCGCCTATCTCTCCGTCGAGACCTTTATGGCAGTTGATGATAGAACTTCCTTCCCCGTGGAGTTTCTAAACTCTTTGGAGATGCCAGGGGTGGCCTCACATACGATCGAACTTGAAGTTGGTGTACCTGTGATCTTAATGCGCAATCTTGACGTTTCAAAACTGTGTAATGGCATCCGGTTACGTGTTACTGAATTGGGCAGGTACATCATAAAGGCCACGATTCTTACCGAAGCTACAAAAGGAGGAGATGTAATAATATCATGCATTCCCATAATTCCAAACAACCTGCCTTTTCAATTTAAGCGGTTACAATACCCCTTGAAGATGGTTTTTACAATGACCATTAATAAGTCACAGGGCCAAACTCTGAAAGTAGCAGGGCTACATTTGGGCAATCCATGCTTTTCTCATGGACAGCTTTACGTTGACTGTTCACGAGTGTCCAGTGCACAAAATTTACAGGTTTTGGCGCCAAGTAATAAATCTAGAAACATTGTTTATAGATACGTATTACAGTGATCACTCGCATACTGCGTCTTCTTATAAATTTTATCTTACGTTTTCCACCTTTGGCTTTCAGCTTTTTTTTATTAAAAATAACAGCGCTCTCTCCTGTTTTGCTCAGGAAAAAATCTATCGAAAAATCTTTCGCACAGCAAACCTAATTATGTCATGATATACTGTGCCATAATATGTTCTTCATCATCATAACTTTCAGTTCATGTCCACCCACTGCTTAGCATAGGCCTCTCTCTCTCTCTTTGTATGTAGCCTATCTTGATCCTGTGCTGTGCGCACTAATGTTCGACCTCACGATATTTGCTATGTGTTTGACCCATCTTGCTACTGGACGACCAACGCTTCTGCTGCCCGTTTTCGGCCACCTCGGACAACACTTCACTCCACCTCATTTTACTCTGCCTAGCGACGTGTCCTGTTTAACACCATTTTAATTTAAGTCGACTCTCCGACATATGTAACCCTTGTACGGTGTCTAGTTTCGGTATTGCGAACTCACATCAATCTGCCGAATGCAGCACCTCACTGTGCAGCGTTGTTGGACAGCTGCGCGCCTTCGCGACTGCCTTCAACTAAACATTCCATAATTACGGTCATTTCAATAGAATTGTGTAGTGGTTTGCCTATAACTACGTTATGATTACACAGTCTCGGAGCGTCGAGGTTGCGCTTCAAGAGATACCCCGACTTTCAGTTCGAGCACACCTGGCGTCTCCAAGGAGCTCTATAGAGTCAGGGAAGAAAACACTATCTATCATCAGCTACCACGACACGGTGTCCGCTGGAAGGTAGACGGAGGCTTCGCCGGCAAACGGTGAGGCATATTATAATTATAGTTAGGTGCTGTGCGAAAGATTTTTCGATAGATTTTCCTAGACCGTAAAGCCATTGAGTGTATTTTTTTTTTTAAGTATAAGGCTGAAAACCAAAGTTAGGAAACATAAGAAAGAAAGTATAAAGAGAAGAAATATGCCAGTGATAAGTATTTAAGAGCAGGTTATTCTATAAATTAGCAGATCTATGTCACTCTATACAACTATCGAACAACAGTCGCTATGTAGAGCTGTCCATGGGAAAAGCATGGAGAGCCCAAACTCAGAGTTTGTCGACGGCAATAGTAAAACCCACCTTCAAGAGCTACCTTTCTACTGAAAGGGCAGTTGTCCGGCATTTTGAGGATGCGTGGTATAAATACGTAGGTATTACTGAGGAAATGACTGACATTTCCAAGAGTTCAGAAACTCCACGGGGAAGGAGATACTCATCAACTGGCATCACGTCGACTCAGAGATAGGTGGAGGATGGAGGACAGTAATTTTCCCAGTTTAAAATACGTTCTCATCATCATCCACGTGATCATTCTCCACGCGGGTGAAACCGCGCGGTGCAGCTAGTATTTTTTATAAATCTATTTGCAGTAAATTGCATTTGCCTGCAAGTACAAGAATCTTTGGTTATGTTACCGTTCGTACTTGGTACTTTGCTGTCATGGGACATTTAGAAACAATTGCATTATGGTGCAGACATTTTGATTACAACCAGATCGTAAATAAATTTTTCTTTGCCTTTCCAAATCGACCTGCCTTTTTTAAAGTTATCGTAGCCTGGGAATTTTTGCCAAAGGTTTTCACCGAATAATTTACTGACACTGCCATGTGACAATGCGAAACTACTCATATGTTTATACTTTAGCATATATTAAAATTAAGGATAATTATTGTATCGGATATATATTTTTTTACAATATTTTAATAAGAACAGTGGACCTACATTTTCTTATCAATATTAAGCTTTACGGTAAACTGTTTACAAGCAACGTATTTTCTACCGGTAATGCAGAATAACAAACGTAAGAAGTAATATGCGCCAAAAAAAATAGCTTTGCCCCTAACTCCTCTGGATGGCACCGACCTTAGCGGTCTACGACCTTAATTTCACAAATATTATTTAATTCCATAAAATCCCAGAACCGAACAACGTAGAGCAGAAGCTATAGATCTACACGTCGTACCACAAAGTTATTAGGTGATATTATTCCTGGTTTTTAATTTAGCAGCAACTTTTTAAATATGCTGTTTGGAAGAACGTGTGCTGTCAAGGGTGACTCCCAAATATTTTGTGGATTTATTATGCGCTATGAGGTTGTCTTCAAAGTAAATTTGCAGCTCTCTGTTGGCAATATTGTTGTTTAAATGGAAGCATGAGACCTCCGTGCAACGTTAATCCGCATCCTCGTGGTGCACTATGGGTAATGCTAAATGGACCAACAAATAAAGGCAGTTAGACAATATTAGGATCACCTGGCGGAGAGAAACAGTAGGATAAAGGGAACAGAACTGGTTGCGTAATGTTCCGAGGATACACGGGCCTGTGAAGAATGTTTCACGTGGGATGTGTGGAAGTCGCCAGGGATAATGGGAGAGATGATATACGGCCTGAAAAGGAAAAGAAAGAAGGCGAAATTCTGGAGGGGACACAGTTGCAAGAAGTACTCGCTCAAGGCCAGAGCACTCTGGATGATGAAGCTCCTTGTGATATTGGCGGAAGATGATACATAACTGGCCTTGCACATCGGTAGAGCGCCGACAACTCCACCCGTTTTAGGGCGCCGCGGTGGTTGAGCGGTTAGAATGCTCTCCTCCCACCAAGGCGAACCGGCTTCGATTCCCGGCGAGGTCACTCCCGGATTTTCGCATGTGGGAATCGTGCCGGACGATAACGCTGGTTGGCGGGTTTTACTCAGGAATTTCCCGTTTCCCCCACCCTTTAATTCCGGTGCTGCTCCATACTCACCTGGCTTCACCCTCACCGGCTCTCAAGACCTCAATGTTAAGAGCCGCCCAAATGTCTTCACTCACTCACTTAGTCGTGCACTCACTCACTCACTCACTTAGTCGTGCACTCACTCACTCACTCACTTAGTCGTGCACTCACTCACTCACTTAGTCGTGCACTCACTCACTTAGTCGTGCACTCACTCACTTAGTCGTGCACTCACTCACTTAAATGTGGTGTCCAGTACACATCTACACTGTACACGACAAAATACAGCGTTCACACTGAGAAAAATGTGTATTTGAACCAAACAAAGTTTCTTTGTAGCAACCAAGTTAATTGTTTGCACAGGGGCAGTAAAATATTTTGTTGTCGAAACCAAAATATTTAGTTGTTGTTATTTGGTTGTCCCAAGCAAAGATTTGGTTGGTGCGACTAAATATCTGTTTGGCTCTGCGTACATTAAAGAGTTTCAGTTACTATAAAAACAATTGGAAGCTCGAGCGAGCTTCGCACATACATCGTTTACGCCAGAGCTGTACACAAGAGCAACTTCAGCTGAAGTGACTACCGATGTCATACGAATGATTTTGAATACACAAAATTCAAATACTGGACAATATTCGCAAATAAATATTTCAGGTTTTACAACTTTACTTCTTAATTTCGTGTCAAACTTGTTTTATTAGGAAGTTTGTACAATTATTAAGCACAAATAAATGCACCAACAAACACTGCTATTATCCTAATTGGGACAAACAATACAAACAAACTCACAATGTCTTCTTGAACGAAGACAATCAAATGAGTAGCCTAACAAGGATATACAATCTAGTCAACTAAATATTTTGTTGGCAGACTAATTTCTTTCGGTACAACACAGAAGTATTTTCATTCAAGCTTGTATTTTGTTAGACAAACGGAATTAATTTGGTTGCCTTTCCAGTTTTGTTTACTAAAAAAAAAGTTGAGCAACTAAATATATTTTCGGCTCTATGCATACAGATATTTTGTTTGTTGGAACAAACCTTCCTCTCAATGCAACCAGGAAAGTCCATTAAATGTGAGAGATCTCATTCGTTGTTGAGACTACATTCCGTAGCCTCACACACAGATGTTGGCAATAAAACTGCTTTTTGGTCACGATGTGTGACAGCGTACCAATAATTATTGTACAACCCCCAGAAAAATGTTTGTTCGTTGCAACGCCTTAAGTTATTTATTTACGTTTGACTAAAAAGGCTATGAATATGCAATACTTTGAAGACCAGGCTCGAGTGCAGCACGGTCGACGCTACTTTGACAATGTTATTGTCGTTGGAAATCAAACTTGTCTGTATTCCCGGCTGCGTGGAAGGTGACGTAGGTGTGCTGCATCACTGTAGTTGGTTCTGCTCTATGCTGGGCTATCGCTCTTGAAAGACGGCGCGTAGCTATGGTTCCCATCTCGGATGGACACAACAGGAAAGTGTACAGTAGCGTGCATCTGTGTTGTAGGATAACGTTCTGCGGGATCACCATGAAGAACTACGTGGAGGCGAACATCTCGCACAAGTCGCACACCACCATCAAGTACGCCATGAAGATGCTGAGCTCCTCCTCCGAGACCATCATCTTTATGCTGCTGGGCGTGTCGACTGTGAACGACAGCCACGACTGGAACACGTGGTTTGTCTTCCTCACCATACTCTTCTGCTCCGTCTACCGGGCCATAGGTACGTGGTTTGTCTTACTCACTAAGCTCTTTGTATTGCCTGCCGAGCGATATGCGAATGGAGTGGAGAGATTTGGGCGGTAGGTCTCGAGAGCCGGTGAGGTGAGTATGTAGCAACGCCGGAATGCAAGAGCGGGGGAAACGGGCGATCCTCGAGAAAAAACCCGCCGACCAGCGGCAACGTCTGACCCGATTCCCACATGCGAAAATCCACGTCTTGGTGGGAGACTACTCGCTAGTCTGACCACTACACCACCGCGGCCCCAGTGGTAGGTGAAAGGAGCGTCCGAAGCCTGGTCACTAGAGATGATCTTAAACGATATTTGCCACTGTGGCAGATAAGTATCTGTGTAATATATCGGTAGTTTTGTCAAAGTGGCAAAATACGAATAAGTCATAAGTAACTGTGGTGATACGGCTAACAGGGTTAACTTGAAAGAAGAGAACATTAATTAGTACCATACAGCGTGGATTTACAACAAATGTGCTTCAACAGCGTAACGTTCCCGTAATTTGATGTCCGTATCGTTAAGGTTTTTGTTGTTTAGCAAAATATTCTTCCTTCAGTGAGACACGTGATAAACAAAAATATCTTTGGCTTTGATTTTAAGAACATAATTAGGTTTAGATTATTGATTATTCTTAAATAATGAATGCTGAATAAATGAAAAACCTAACATGAAAGTACACATGAAGTATTGTACTGTTGCGTATTATAATGCCATGGTTTGTAGACTTACGGAAATAAAACAGTACGGCGGAGAGTACTTTATAAAAGTGAAACTAGGCAATTCTCGTGAAGAGCTTTGCTATGTTTTCAAACAGAATCTTTGGTTGGATAATGAATGTTTTTCTTAAAAGTTAGGTTGTGACCCCATTAGCAAGTGTGGGCTAAATTGTTCTACCGTTATTTCGTACTGTGATTATAGCACGCCCATCACTAGTTGTCTTACGTGTCCAGCTGTGAATCAGATATGTTCGTAACAGGAGTATATTAAATTGTGACTGACCAGTCAAAGAAAGAACTGTCTTCTCAAAAATGCACACGGCCAATAAGCAAAGGAAAACTGCTAGGAGACCTGCAGGGTATTAAAAATAAAGCACACGCTAAACTCGTTTACCGAAAATCGGATGTCCCCAGTCATGACTAGAGACACTGTAAAATTGCGAACTTGTTTTGAGCCAACATATTTTCCAAAACAATACAGCATCTTGACGCTTTTTATCATCGGATGGTCCGTTTTTTGCTCGAATTGACACGTTCCAGACCAATCACATACGTTCAATAGCAGTGTTTCAGAATTATCTTTGCACCAGAGAATCGGGAAGTCGTTTCATACAAACACGAGAATCAGTAATGAAAGAAAGATTTCTGACACGTGCACAGTGCGGTGAGACCTATGAAACATTCAACTTTTTCAACGATAAGCCATTGTCTATACTTACGACATGTTACGTCACAACAGTGTCTGAAGGACTGCATTACATGAGTTTCAGTAGATAATGACCCCAAAATTATTCCAACTTCACTTAAGGAATAAACGTCACCTTTTAGACAAAGAAAATGTATATTTCTAGAAAAACACTTTACAAGTAGACTGAAGAAAAGTGCCAGTTTTTGGAGTTAAAATGGTTGTTTTTGGTCCTAAAACAACAAGAAGGGAGTTTTTCTTTATTTTTGATGCGAAACGGGCATTTTGGTGTTTTTACACCAAAGCAATCGTTTTAACACAAAAACGGGCTTTTTTTTGTTAGACTGATAAAAAAATATTATCTACTAGTTTCAAAATCCAGCTGGTATATTTACGATTGTTCACGCCCGTTTATGTTCGTCTTGTCTACCAGGCGAAGTGGTTTAGCTCGTCGGCCTCTCACAGCGGCTACCCAGGCTCTATTCCCAGCAAGTCTCTGGGTGCTCCAGTTCCCTCCACCACGCCGTTGCACTCTGCTGCCCCCNNNGTGTTCACCACATATCACAGTCATGTGTGTCGTAGCAGCTGACTGCCTCCACGTGTTCACCACATATACTGTGTACCATATAAAAATGCCACAATCTTGACAGTTGACGATCGCCGCGCCTTTTCGTTTATGTATCCATTCGCCATCAACTGGTGTGTCAAGTATAGGCTTTGAGGTGGCGAGTCAGCGCGTCCAGGAGGTGCTGCTACGTGTGGCAATTGGTGAACTGCTTGGGTGGCGCTGCATTCGTAAACGGAGCTTGGAAGACGTGTGTAGGGTCGTTCGTAAATGTTGTACAAGAAATATATGTTACTTTAAAAATTATACAGAGCTCGTGGGAAAATAAAACCATTTGTATATGCGCGTAAATACGTTATTTTAAACAACATAACTATAATATATTTCTGGGTGTAGTTCGGGATATGGATAACAGATAGTGTGGAAGGGCGTGTTGTAACAGATGGCGCGCCTGTACCTCACAAGATGGCAGCACATGGTTGGAGATTCGCGATACGTGATAAAGGTTTCGTTGGTTCATTACATTTGGATACGGATCGTTTTATTGTGCATTTCATTTTGAACACCTCTACATTATTACTTTATCAAGAAGTTTAGTTTGTAACACTAAAAACTGCTGTTTTATGACCACGTAAAATATAATGTATTAATTAACCTTGGAACTCTTTCTTATCGCGCATTTTTATGTTGTGTTATGTACGTTGGCAGTGCACTCAGAATAGCCAACGTCATATTAACTTTTGTTCATTCGTACATCAGCTGATACAGGATTTTGTAAATGGCATGTTGTTTGTTTTGAATACGTCAATTGCCACTCACTGACTGTCAGAATGTGGCCTTCTTATATGAAATGAACTATATCACAGTCATGTGTGTCGTACATCTGACTGCCTTGTCCACCTTGAAAGTCTTCTGTCACCATCAGCCTCTGACACTTAGCGGTTACTGAATGTGGGTTTCCTAGTATTCATAATGCAGATATACATATATTACATCACACATGTAGAAGTTATGAACAAAATATTGTGAACACATGTTACATGACAAAGAGTGTTTAATGGTAGGGACCTGCCCCCGATAGCATAATCGGCTTGAGTCAAACTGGAATAAAACTTGTCATTACAAGCGTGTAAGCTTGTGCCATGATCTCCTCGTGTCTAAAAGTTTCCCCAGACTACGCAAGTTAACTTCTCGTACGCTAACGCATACTTAACACTAGGACAGAGCAGTGGGTGTTAAAGGCTCGTGCCAGCATTCTCCAGTCATTAAATTGCTCGGCAATCGCTAACAATATGATTGTAGACTTATCAGACCAGACAAACTAACCTCGCTACTGCTGTGTCAGTCTACTATTGTCACTTCAAAGTGGTTCGCTGTTTGACCAGTGGTTTTGGAATAGCCATTCTGGCATTGACGTTCGCAGCTTGAAGTTCCCATTTGATAGTTTGGCTTGATATGTGATTTTGGAAATGGGTGTTCATCTAGGAGGTTATCTGGGATACTGTTGTCTTGTGCTTGCAGGTTGCTGTTTGTTTTAGCACTACTGCCCTAATCAGTGCACATTGATATTTTGAGGATTTACGTCTTACCATGTTTTGTGTTCGTTGCCATAACACTTGAAACCAGTCTGCTTGGAAACCCGGAAGGTTGGTTGTTTTCGTCAATGAGGGTCCAGAGAGGCGCCATTCGACGGTCATACCTCTTCAGAAGTCTGAAAGTTCAGGTGTAACGCCGTTTGACTGCTGGTAGAATGATCACGTACGACCCGTATGCTGATTGAATGGTTGTTCCGCCTTCGCGGACACTAAGTTTCTGACTTCTGTGTTGGGTGACGTGACTGTACTTCAAGGACGAAGTCTGGCCCTTATCCCCCTTCTATAAATTATGGGTGTGAGAAATAAAAGTTAAATACTTCGGTAACTACGTTTGACGAAAATCAGCTTAAAAAACTAAAAAAATTCTGCAGAAAAATAAGCCCCACAAGAACACACAAATTAGGAACTAAAGGTTGTTCCCTGAAAAGCCATTGCAGTTCCAAGCACATGCCTTCATGTTTTGTTTTTGTTTGATGAGTCAACCTTTAACTGAGCTCTGACTGGGATGGGGTAAGATTAACTCAGTTGTGATTAAGTCAAGGATCTAGTTAACTCGATTACAGTCCGAGGCGTGGGTACACTCTGATCGATCAAAGCTCCAAGTTGGCAGATTGAAGATATACTCTACCCAGGTTAAGCATTTCTACCTCTTTTCTTTCTAGATAGGACGTATTAAGTGACAGAGAGAGTTGTTTTTTCAACCACGTGCAGCAAATAAAGTATCCTCCAATTAAGCCGATTGATTTTGTGTATGCGGAGCTGTCTGATGGATGAGACAGCACATTAGGTTTAAAAGCAGCTGTTGCCGATCTTTCTCTTCGAAGCAGTATCGACAGTTGATTCAACGTATCCTTTTTCTTCAAATTTAGGGAAAGTTAAGTTGGTAGAGAATTGATTAAAACAGTTCCAAGTCTTCACCTTGTACTGCGAGTATAATGTTTAAATGTATGGCAGCTCACGTTACTGCTTTCTGTATTATCAACATTAAGTACAAATTGACTTATTAATAAAACATTTAAGTCCCTAATAAATTCATTTTTTTACTCGACTCCGAATGCATAATGTGATAAGGTTCGCAGAAATATAAATTTTATATATGGCAGGAGGATACAAAATCACATGTAAATTAGACGTTAAGAAGGGCTTCAAAAGTATTCACGTTGCCATGAACAACCTTCATTAGCATTCTCGACCGAGAAAGGAGAAAAACAATGCAGGCAGACGGGACCCTTAAATATAACGTGTAGAGGCCGAAAGAGATTCTCTCTTTCTTTGAACTGTAGGTTAGATATCACAGTATCTTGTTATTTAACATATCCATACCCACGTTAACGTACGGTTTCAGGTGCTGCAAATAGGAAATTTTTGATGCGTGCTGTATGTAAGATGGCCAATAATAATTTTTTTCGTTAGCATAGAAAATAAGCTGCCGGCTTTTTATTCGATGACCAGCGATACAGACCAGTCGTAACGTGGAGCGGTAGAACGATTCACGAATCAGTTGTCCGCTAAGAAGGTCGTTGGTTGGATACCGAGCCTCGTAGTTTACAGCATCGGCTGTGCAACATGTAGGCAAATGCTTACACTGGGTGTGCGAGGCTAAAGTGTTATATCCACTGATCATAGGTTGCTAGCTACAACGAGAGATGCCGTGATTGGGCTTGCGTTCGGCTGCATGTTATTTCATTATCTCAGAGTATTGCAAAACGTGTCAAATCGTGGACCAATGGCAAAGGTAACAAATTCATGAGTGTTTAAAATATTGCTCTCTCCAACTGATTTCCGTAGATATTTTTACAACTGTACTTATTAGAGACATTCAGTTCTGTGCATGCTAGAATTCTAAAACTCAGATATTCAGATTACTTTCGCAATTAATGCATCGTCTGGGGAATCTCGTTTCAATGATATGTATGTAACAAAGTGCAGGACTGACCATTGTCTTCGACTGTTACATCAACACTTACTAAAGGCTATTCACGGTAAATGTAAGCACTCTTGAAATCAACCTTTGAAAAAAATATCTACCCGATAACTCTACGCATGCTACCGTGAACACTGGCATATATGCAGGCTCCTAGTTAAGTGCAGAGAATTAATTAAAACAGTTGCAAGTCTTCACCTTGTACTGCGAGTGCAATGTTTAAATGTATGGCAACTCACGTTACTGCTTTCTGTATTATCAACATTAAGTACAAATTGACTTATGAATAAAACATTTAAGTACCTAATAAATTCATTTTTTTACTCGACTGCGAATGAATAATGTGATAAGGTTCGCAGCAATGTAAATTTGATACATGGCAGGAGGATACAAAATCAAAAGGGAATTAGACGTCAAGAAGGGCTTCGAAAGTATTCACGTTGCCGTGAACAACCTTCATCAGCATTGTTGTATGACAGCTAGTGAAGTGTAGCCTACAGGTCACTAGGTATAGTCTGTTCGCAGTATCTTGCCCCATTCTCAATCAAACTTCTGAAAAACCAACCCATGCATAATGTGTTCAGTTGTGTCCTAAACACGGCATGTATCTCAAGCGTTATATACGTCTCTTAACATAAAGTACCTTATTTTTGGTTAAATTGAATTTTATCTTATATTTTTGTTGAAAGTTGTAAATTTAGTTCAAAATGTATATTAACCCCTAACATATTATCTAGAGTATACTCGTTCACGTTTGCCATTTTGCAGAATAAATTAATTAATGGCGAGTGCTGTGCAAGTCCTGAACCTGATAAGAATATGGACACCGACCTTGCTTGGTCTGTGCTGTTGGTCGCGGCTGACATATCAACAGTTTTGTAATTGGCTACTTTTCGTGCCATTTCTCAACTTAATACCTTTCCATAAGTTACAAAGTGTTCTTTGTTATAAGAAACTCGTTAGTTCATTTCGCACCAAAATTTTCTTCTTTTGCAACACCAGAAACGAAAAATTCATGTTTACGTTAAGGTGTGACTAATAAGAAATAGTTTTAATGCAAAATATCATTAAACAGAGTGCGCACAAATGCTGTGCGTTGTCTCTTTCGTGTCATTCTCCAAGACTTGGTTAGGTTTTGTTTGCGCGAGGCGGAGGGATATCCTGGAAGCATAACTTTAACACTTAGAACTAAGCCTGAGTATAGCTCGGGATACTCTGCTTTGACAATTTTTCTGCTCTTGAAAACAAATCTCACACGAATATCATTTCGGTATTTATTATACCGCACAACAGCACATCAGCAGCACATCTCGTGATAAAGGAATTATTTCATATATTCCGCAAAAGAACACGACGGTTTGCATATGCATGTGACATGCGACAAGACATCTGATCGGGAAACAAATAATTCGGCCCTCCTTTGGTTGACACCTAACCAACAGTGAACGCCGTGAGGTACAGTAGGCGTGTCCAGAGTAGTATGGACCAATGGAATGAAGGCACGTGAGGATATATACATTTATGGAACTGGTGTTACTGCAGCGATGGATATAAACTACTTAATTCTAGGTTGTCTTGAGTGACCGTCATTGCGTACGGAGTGCAAGGTGTTAAGCAGGGCTTCAGGAAAGTCGGGAGCGAGTATGAAGTGACAATGTGTGGCGTGTGGCGTGATTGCAGGGGTTATACTGCTGACGGCGATCGTGAACAGGTTCAGGCTGTACAAGCTGAACAAGGTGGAGAAGTTCGTGATGTCGTACGGCGGGCTGAGAGGCGCTGTCGCCTTCGCTCTGGTGCTGCTCATCAACCCGCGACATGTCAAGCTGCAGCCCATGTTCGTCACGACAACCATCGCCGTCATATACTTCACCGTCTTCTTCCAGGTACAACTCTCTCTCTCTCTCTCTTCCTTCACTAAAGCTTGCATGCCACGACGGAAGATTCCTCAGTACACTCCACACAAGCCTGCATGGCCACGTGTATGGATGGTCCTATGGAAGATTTACTGGCCGTTTTCATAGACGTTTCCGTAATTGGTCGTGTGCTATTTTCGATATAAGGTTTGCTACAAGGTTAAACGTTTGGCCAATCAGAGAGGGAGAGGAGTAATTTTGTTAATTTTGTTTTGATTAAGATCGTAGTACTATTTAACACCGATAAATAGTAAATAAAAACACAGCGAAAATGTTTACTGGTTCTAAAACAGCACTGAGTGAAAATTACTGTAAACATTCTTGTTTATTTGAAACAAAATGCCCAGTTGTAACAACAACGCTATTAGCCTCTGTGCATAAACGCATACTGCTGAAATCGAGAGTGAAGATTGTTCCTGAACCACAGTTGCAGAAGTGAAATTTAAAAAAATGCACTCGCCTTTACTTGCGTGGCAACATGTACTGTTGGACAGGTTATTATTAAAGACTCCTCCATAACTGCTTGCATGCAGGCTTGCATAGCAGATCTCGTGGAAATTTCCCTCCGAGCTTGCAAGGAAAATTTCATCGTGGCATACAGGAACTGACCTATGGATCTATAGGAACCGCAGGAATCGAATGTGTGGAACCCTGAACCCTCCAAGACTCTTTAACATTCAGTCACAGGAAAATGTGTATTTTTGGGCGTTGCATAGAACAAGATTTTTGTTTGAAACTGAAATAGTATCACTATAATTCTATATCACTAGGGCCATTCATTTTTCGCGAAAAGATTTATGATCATGCTATACTTCAATATGCCACGTCCACAACCACATCCTTTGGTTATTGGCAGCGCGTCTACATGATAAGACATGTGGGCCAATCAGAATCAAGTACTCCGATACGAATGTCCATGATTCGCTGACAGACACTTGAGACACGCGACACTAACAATAATCCGACCACGAAGATGCACATGAACTAAAGTGTTTTGGAGTACAACTGGTCTTTAATTCCTTTCGCGAAAAACGCATGGCCCTATATATCACATATCAAGGCCCATAATAACGTGTTTGTGCTTGGCAACAGTTGTTTGTGGTTGAGGGGTGCCTGTTCTATTCTAAATGACACCACTAATAGTGTACTTTAAAACACTTCACTTCAGATCCACTCTCGTGATTGGATGATTTTTAGTTTTTACCTGCGAATGACTGAACGTTCAGTGTCGGAGTTACTCAGTTCTCGTCAACAGTCAGGCAAGAAACTTGTCTTCTCACGAAGGCGTGGCGCCAGTAATCAAAGGAAAGTTGCAAGTGTGCACCCAGGGTGTTGAACTACAGCCTGCGTGTAAGACTTCTCGCGCTAAAGCAAAGCATTTGGCACTATTTCAATGACAACGGAATATAGTCCCAACAACGAACGAAGTCCCCCACACGTGCGTGATTTCCCTTATTGGACGTCGTTTTCTTCTCTCTGCAGTGTTGACAATCGAAGTCACTTCTTCTGCAAAGCGCTATGTGTAGATACCCTGAAATGTCGTGTATTCATTAGGCAACAAGCTAGACTCCACAATCCTGTGTGTACTCGAGCCTCTTTCATTGGCTGTTGCTCAGGTTAAACCTCAGACTATATAGCACAGGATTCGGTCTTTGGTTAATGTATAGGGTTCGTTATTGACTCTACGATGTCCGAGGCGTGTCTGACTGTAGTCCATTAGAAGGCGAGATACATTATAATGTACATGCTCTTGACGTTTAATTTGTCCTCACGTAAATTCTCAAGATTTCCGTATCTAGCTATGTACGCCGAGAGAAAGGTTTGTTACAGCCAACCAAATACTTGTTTGTATAGTGCCAAATATATATTTAGCAGCCCCGCCATAATATTTTGTTGAGAAAACATAACTTGAAAAGTAACAAAATTGATCTTGTTCATCTGACAAAATACACGGGTGAATAAACAAAACCTCTGTGTTGGGCCAAAACAATTAATTTTCTTGGCCACTCATTTGATTGGCTCCGTTCGAAAATACAGCTAGAGAGATTGATTGTAATATTTCTGACAATTAGAAGAGTAACAGTGTTTTTTGTGCATTGCTTGATGCTTAATAATGGTATAATAGCTTAATAAAAAAGTTTAACCGGAAACTAAAAAGTAAAGTTGTAAAATTTGACATTTTTATTTACGTATTTAAATTGTATTTTAAAAATATTTCTATTGCGTCAGTAGTTACTTTAGCTGTATTTGCTACGGCGTCAGTAGTTGCTTTAGCTGTTTACCACGGCGTAATAGTTACTTTAGCTGTGTTTGCTACGGCGTCAGTAGTTACTTTAGCTGTGTTTGCTACGGCGTCAGTAGTTGCTTTAGCTGTGTTTACCACGGCGTAATAGTTACTTTAGCTGTGTTTGCTACGGCGTCAGTAGTTACTTTAGCTGTATTTGCTACGGCGTCAGTAGTTGCTTTAGCTGTGTTTACCACGGCGTAATAGTTACTTTAGCTGTGTTTGCTACGGCGTCAGTAGTTACTTTAGCTGTATTTGCTACGGCGTCAGTAGTTACTTTAGCTGTGTTTACCACGGCGTCAGTAGTTACTTTAGCTGCGTTTGCTACGGCGTCAGTAGTTGCTTTAGCTGTGTTTGCTACGGCATCAGTAGTTACTTTAGCTGTGTTTACTACGGCGTCAGTAGTTACTTTAGCTGCGTTTGCTACGGCGTCAGTAGTTGCTTTAGCTGTGTTTGCTACGGCATCAGTAGTTACTTTCGCTGTGTTTGCTACGGCGTCAGTAGTTACTTTAGCTGTATTTGCTACGGCGTCAGTAGTTGCTTTAGCTGTGTTTACCACGGCGTCAGTAGTTACTTTAGCTACGTTTGCTACGGCGTCAGTAGTTGCTTTAGCTGTGTTTGCTACGGCATCAGTAGTTACTTTCGCTGTGTTTGCTACGGCGTCAGTAGTTACTTTAGCTGTATTTGCTACGGCGTCAGTAGTTACTTTAGCTGTGTTTACTACGGCGTCAGTAGTTACTTTAGCTGTGTTTACCACGGCGTCAGTAGTTACTTTAGCTGCGTTTGCTACGGCGTCAGTAGTTGCTTTAGCTGTGTTTACCACGGCGTAATAGTTACTTTAGCTGTATTTGCTACGGCGTCAGTAGTTACTTTAGCTGTATTTGCTACGGCGTCAGTAGTTACTTTAGCTGTGTTTACCATGGCGTCAGTAGTTACTTTAGCTGTGTTTACCACGGCGTCAGTAGTTACTTTAGCTGCGTTTGCTACGGCGTCAGTAGTTGCTTTAGCTGTGTTTACCACGGCGTAATAGTTACTTTACCTGTATTTGCTACGGCGTCAGTAGTTACTTTAGCTGTGTTTACCATGGCGTCAGTAGTTACTTTAGCTGTGTTTACCACGGCGTCAGTAGTTACTTTAGCTGCGTTTGCTACGGCGTCAGTAGTTGCTTTAGCTGTGTTTACCACGGCGTAATAGTTACTTTAGCTGTGTTTGCTACGGCGTCAGTAGTTACTTTAGCTTGTATTTGCTACGGCGTCAGTAGTTACTTTAGCTGTGTTTACCACGGCGTCAGTAGTTACTTTAGCTGCGTTTGCTACGGCGTCAGTAGTTGCTTTAGCTGTGTTTACCACGGCGTAATAGTTACTTTAGCTGTGTTTGCTACGGCGTCAGTAGTTACTTTAGCTTGTATTTGCTACGGCGTCAGTAGTTACTTTAGCTGTGTTTACCACGGCGTCAGTAGTTACTTTAGCTGCGTTTGCTACGGCGTCAGTAGTTGCTATAGCTGTGTTTACCACGGCGTAATAGTTACTTTAGCTGCGTTTGCTACGGCGTAATAGTTACTTTAGCTGCGTTTGCTACGGCGTCAGTAGTTGCTTTAGCTGTGTTTGCTACGGCATCAGTAGTTACTTTCGCTGTGTTTGCTACGGCGTAATAGTTACTTTACCTGCGTTTGCTACGGCGTCAGTAGTTACTTTAGCTGCGTTTGCTACGGCGTAATAGTTACTTTAGATGTGTTTGCTACGGCGTCAGTAGTTACTTTAGCTGTATTTGCTACGGCGTCAGTAGTTGCTTTAGCTGTGTTTACCACGGCGTAATAGTTACTTTAGCTGCGTTTGCTACGGCGTTAGCTCGGACGAAAGCAATCTGGGTTGAAAAATCGACCGGACTTTCTTTTCCTTTCATAATAACCGAACCTTTTAGTGTACGTAGAGCCAAGCAAATCTTTAGCTGCACCAACAAAATGATACAGTTTGGAGCAAGCAAATGACAACAAAGTCATTTGGTTTCAAAAAACAAAATATTTCATTGGCGCTATGCAAACAGTCAATTTTTTTGCGCCAAAAAAAACTGTTATATTAAAAAAAACTTTTTCTCAGTGTACTGTGACTGAAACGATTAAATCTTTCATATCCAGAGTACACAGTCGTGACTGAAGGTAACGTTCCTGGAATGAATGTTCTTTAGCAGCGCTAAGTTTTAGACACATGTGCATGACGTCACATACCTCTGGCTAAAGTCAACACCTGCTTACCAGCCCGGGTTAAACTGACCAGTCGCCCCAGAACCCACGTCTCCTGCGTCCAGGGTTGCTGCCGTCAGTCATGTACTGTACATGTGCGTACATGTTGCGTACATGTTGTTTACATGTTCGTACATGTTGCGTACGTGTTGCGTACATGTTGCGTACGTGTTGTGTACATGTTCGTACATGTTGCGTACATGTTGCGTACGAAGGTTATGTTTGCCAGGTACCCTACACTGCGAGGCGTAGTATCTACATACCATCCTTGTGGATAATTTATTCGCAGATACCTGCAAAATAAGCGTTAATGTTCGAAGAAAAAATATATGTTTAAAACTCGTGAGTTTGTACTGATTTTGTCGCTGGAAAAGAGTTCTTTTGACACGCCCAATCACCTACAGGAAAGATCTAAAGAAAGAATGACCTAATCACGTTTAGAAACACGTCTCCTACAGAAGCCAACATACAAGTGTCATCAACTAAAATAAATATAAGATGGTGAAGTCTAGCGTGATGCCCGGTAACAACGTTAATTTCGCAGGTCTCTACTTATTCTTCAACCGTGCATGTGCTCGAGGGTATTTTTCATTGATATCACAATCAAGTATCTTACACTAAAAGCAAACGTGGTAGTGGGTACAATATAGACCGTTACAATAGGTACAGTCATTGCAGAAGCTTCAGCTACAGGCACAACTGCTGCCGTGTCTGTAGCTCAAGCGTCTGTCATTTTTTCTCGTGAAAAGGTTAAGCTAGAACTTGATGACGAAACATGGTTGTTCAGAAAACTTGTAGGTACCACTGGTGACTTTCATGTTCTTGGTCATGTACAAATTGTAAATATGTAGTTTATAAATAAACAATTGCTACTTATGCAATCGAAAAACTACTTTTCCCTGCCAATGATCGCTTTACCACAGTGTGGCTATGAAACTGGGACCCAATCGGATGTGCATATCCGCTCCACCGGATTACTCCTTACATTTAAGTGGGCCTGAAATGGTTAAATTTCTCCCAGTCGAGTGCTATATATCATTCAACTAAACACGAGAACTATTCTGAGAGACTGCATGTGATTGACGTTGCTTATGCTGTTGCAGGGAATCACCATCAAACCGCTGGTCAAGATCCTGAATGTGAAGCGAGCCGAAAGAAGGAAGCCGTCCATGAATGAGCGGATCCACGAGAGGGTAAGCTAACTTACTTTAATACTTCTTCGGTAAAAATCTCTCTTGTTCTTGAAAATAAGAGTAAATCTTCACAATTATGGATATTTCTAAAGTCACATTTCCCTAAATCCCTTAATCGCCATCTCGGTTGTAAATATTCACACCCGTGTTCTTAGACGATTAATCGTCCTCCAAGTATGGGAGAAGATGTCCATCCAGTAGTTCCTGCCTGGGTTGAAGATCTGCTCCACGCACAGTGACAAACGGCGGGCTGCAGATTTAATTTCTAAATCTTTGACTCTGTGAGCAACCTCATGCATTTCAGATGAAGATAACCACTCTATGAATGACTTAGTATACTGCCCTCAGCTTCTTCCTTGTCGCATTTCCAGCAGCTCTATGCATGATGCTTGGTGGAGATATCCCAGCTAAGAGAAATAAGTTGGTCTCTACCTGTTAAAGTGACTTAAGCCTTACATCTTGAAATGACCCGCGCTTCTGTGGCTTACTCGGGATTCGAAACCGACATCTAGCTGTCGAAGGTACAGCTTAGTACCGGTAGGAAAAATTCGTGAATCCATTGAGGGTAAAACTCGACCTCAAACACAAATATTTCTAAGACACTTTTGCAGTTGGATAAAAGTTTATTAGACACGCCTTGAAACACACGAGTCATCAATAAGAAAACAAGTACGAAACTCCCTTCTTGAGGGAAGATTGGCTGCTCACTGGGACAACAGCCAATGCAAACGCGAGTCTAACCTACGGGTCATTGAAGTCGCGAAAATAGCTTGTCCCTATGACATAAAGACCTCGGCCACGCAGGTTAAAGCTATAATTAGAGGCCGGAAAAATGTTTAATGTTCTTTGTTCATTGACCTGCAGGCTGTATTTCGCAGTCTCTTGTATACTTAAGCAGATGTCTTCTGGTCATAGACTGCTTGCTATAAAGTGGGAGTCCATGATCAGGCTTTCATGTTGCTGCATGTGTTCGATTATCTCACAGTCTTACAGAACGTGTCAAATAAATTGCGGACCAATGGTGATGGTAACAGCGTCGATTTATAATATTGCCACTGTGTATTCACAAAATGAAGAACTGCCTATTACTTTATTATCATGAGTCATTTGTCTGACTAAACTGTCCCACGTGAGTGCTTTACTTGGAACCAGTTACAACGAACTGGCGAATCTGGTATCTAATTCACCTAATGTAATCGTAATTTTCCCTGAATTACAACGCATTCCGCTGCTCCGAAATACTGGTTAGAGTGCGCATGTCAGCGTTACAGTAACCTATCCCTGTGTTCCAGCGCGGGACCGTTTTTGTGCTACTAGTACTATGAAAACAATGTGACTTGGGTTTGACGTTTATACACTGATAATAAAAAATAATTTAAAATGTTAGTACGCTTCCTCTGACCTAAAATAAAGGCTATTTTATATATTCCACCTTATGTAAATATTTGTTTTTAAATAAAACGATGGGCAAGTCAATGTTGGCGAAATGCTCAAAATACAAAAGTTATCTTACCCATCTTTAGTCTTAAGTGAGTGAGTGAGTAAAGAGATTTGAGCGGCTCTTAACATCGAGGTCTTGAGAGCCGATGAGGGTGATTGAGGTGAGTATGGAGCAGCATCGGAATGAAAGGGCGGGGGAAACGGGAGATCCCCGAGAAAACCCGCCGACCAGTGGCATCGTCCGGCACGATTCCCACATGCGAAAACCCGGGTGTAACCCGGCCGGGGATTGAACCCGGTTCGCCTTAGTGGGAGGTGAGCAGGCTAACTGCTCAGCCACCGCGGCCCCTTTAATCCATAGTGTATTCGCCTGTTGGTTGCGGCTTCTTAATTGGCTTGGAGTGAGTAGTATTCTTTGGACCGATGTCACTTATCCGGCTCTTGTAGAGCGGTGAACACATTATTACGTCACCACGTTTCTCACATTAAACTGTCTAGTCGTTTGTTCAGTATGCATATCTGATATATCAGTATTACATCCTCCGTTTATTTTGCCCATTATCAAGTGATTCAATTTCGTGACCACCATTACAGTTAATCAACCATACCAAATTAACGTACATATCAATATTGCAGACATTCGACTGGGTCAAGGGGTGTTGTTTCAGGTAAAAATTAAATATAAATTTAATTTTACAATTTAAAATTGCTACTGTGCCAATTGCTTTAAACCAGTGCTATTTTATTGTTCCTTTGTCATTACTTAATGCTTCACGTAACTATTACCTACGTTATTTTGAAATGACAGAGACTTTTTCCTCATTTCCAGCTAATTTCACTGTCCTCCAGGAAAATTTGAGCCAATTGACCTAATTTTATACTTGATTAAATCCATATAAATCAATCGTTAATTTTGAGAGCGAGTGAAATAAATATACATACGCCTACACTAAATAATAACGGGGGTTTGCAGGTCTCTCTATATAACCTATTCTGGTGGCCTGCTGACATACACAGTTCCTGTTTTGTAAAATGACTAATCTTTATTTTCGTGTTTCCATTTTCGCCACAGATCATGGATCACGTGATGGCGGGAGTGGAGGACATCCTTGGTCACCATGGAAACCATCACCTTCGGGACAAGTAAGTCAACTATTCTTTCAAACGTGTTACTTACTTTAACATAACCCTATATTAGCACAAATTGCAGCACTTTTATTTCCGAAGGTTCTCTCGGCAGCATGTCCAGCAGAAGACTANCTTTAACAGAACCCTATATTAGCACAAATTGCAGCACTTTTATTTCCGAAGGTTCTCTCGGCAGCATGTCCAGCAGACGACTGACCCTCAGCAATGTTTCTCATCGGTTGATTACTTGTGTTCGCTTCGCCACCCAGCAGTGTTTTTCATTGGTTTATTACCCACGCTAGTTCGACCCGCCACCAATGTTTCTCATTATATTAACATTCCCCTCCCCTTCCCCCTCATTATTGCTCATTCTGTAGAATGCACTCCACCCACCATATTCATATTTTCGTTTGTCATTTGTTTACTTTTTCATCGCGTAGGTGATGCTAGTGTATTAATGATCGATTTCACCACCAGAGGAGCTGTCGATTGTCCTGTCTGCAGGAGTCAGTCGGCAGGAGTTAGTTGGCAGGAGTCAGTCTGCCGGAGTAGTGTATGAATTAGTGTATGCTTGAAGACGATGCATGCCATTGACGATGTGAAATCGTGTATGTAATGTACGCATACCTTCAAAGACTACCCAAAAATTAAATGGAAAACAATGCTGTCACTCCACCAAATCCTTCAGTAAAAATTGCCATGCGTGGGGACATGAGAAGAGTGACTGCTTGTAGAACCCATCTCGTGTGATTTTAGCTGCTATAAATGTTCCAGACAGTTCAGCCGACGTGATAACATAAATAAACACATCGAGGCTGATAAATTAAGTGTTTTTTCACTCACTGAGAAACAGTATGTGATGACTTCGTTACCTCCTGTTAATACACTACATAAAATGTTTGCAGGTGACGAGGGAACTCGCACGATGAAGCATTACGACAATGACTACATGCATTTTATGCAAGGCGATAATGAAGGATCACACAAAGATCTGCAAAGGTTGGTTTACTAGGGGCCGGCAAGTGATGTCGCAAATGCCGACTGCTACATCTCTGGGCACTGTTTTCGCAGACGATTATGACGAGACAGTTAATGCCAATGACAGAATGAGATACCTACGAGGCATGATAGAGTTGTAATATGTGGAATACGCACTTGCAGGGCGTTCACGTGAAGTCGACGAACTTCAAAATAAACGGTTTTCAGCTCTAAATACTGATGATGACCATGTGACTCCTACAAAGAAAGTAAACTTCATATTGAGGTTGAAAAAGGAGGTGACTATGATAACAGTGTTCATGAAGTAACTGATGAGAAGGATGATTATTCTCTCGACGTTCGCACACATGTCGCCAACGAGTTTCCTTCGACAAGTGGTGCGAAGAAGGCAGAAGGCATCAAGAACGCTCGTTACATATTTCCCGAAGATCCGAATGAACTTGTTACTAGACCCAGATATTTGATTGACCTGCGAAAACCGCGGGGATCTCTCATGCATTGTTGAGATATCGTCAATCATCGATTAACTGAAGGATCTGGGTTACATTAGATCAGACTGTTGGCTACAATCCGTGATCTGCAAATATCTGAGAAATGTAAATATCGAATCTACAACATAATTAGAAAGATAGGATGTATATAAAAACTAAATAATTTAAATTGTTATATACATAGTAATGTGTGTTTAATTTCTTGTGCAGTCCCTTCTGCTTCTCTGAAAGACTTATTAAATCCGTGGCGTAAAACAATCGATTGAGAGAGTGTGTTTTAGATAAAATTTATGTGAGCGTATGCAGAAGGAGTTTGATATGAAGCGGTATGCCTTACTCAGGTCGTTTAAAATTGATGAGTTCTATTTGGCGAACGAGTGAAACTAGGGGAATATTTTTGAGGAATGTTTCGCGACTAGTTGGTTGGCCTGGTCAGTTGGCTTGGTAAGTTAGTATGACCCTATGGTGTGGTCAGCTGTGGTAGACATGTTTTGCGCAAATTTTGCGAAAATTTTGTGCGAAGAGGTTAGCTACGAGACTCTTATTACAGACTTTTTTTGAGATTGTCCATCAACGTTTGTATAGGTGGGTGGTGTGGCAGATTGGTCTTGACGGTTGGTCCAGCCAGTTTTACAGGAACTGGTCTCGTCAGGAGATAGTTTTGTGCTTAGTCAATCTCTCCAGGAACCTGTCTAGGGTGGAGTATGTCCTAGGTGGAGTCAGTCGTTGGCTAGTATGGTTAGTTGGTATGGATCCTTGTTGTTACTGGCTAGTAATAGCCAATTGTATGGACTTTGATTTTTCTCGATTTTTTTAGTTCTGTGTAATTGGGGTCAATGTCAAGGTCGGCAACAAGCAACATGGTGGCTAAATCGATAGCTCCTCTGGTGGTGAAATCGATCATTAATACGCTAGCATCACGTACGCGATGAAAAAGTAAACAAATGACAAACGAAAAAATTAATATGGTGGGTGGAGTGCATTCTACAGAATGAGCAAAGTTGAGTGGGTTGGGGAGGGGAATATTAATAAAATAAGAAAAATTCGTGGCGGGTCGAACGAGCGTGAATAATCAACAAATAAAAAACAATGTTGGGTGGCGAAGCGAACACAAGTCAACCGATGAGAAACATTGGCGAGGATCAGCCACCTGCTGGACATTGTGCTCAGGGCATCTTAGGAAATGTATGTTATTTTTATACATTTCTTTTTAAAAAGTGTATAATTTAAAAATATTTAAAATTTTTTTTTAAGTTTTGGGTTTGTGGTCATATAAGATGACGGGGTCAAGGTCAAATGTCAAGTTTGAGGTCCCTTGGATTCAATATTGTGATTGGGTGACGTCATAACATGGTGGCTGGTCGGCTCCAGTCTCCCATCCCCTCTAAGCCAAAAAATTCTGAATTTTAATTTGTTATACAATTTTTAAATATATTAATTTTTTTTCAATATTTTTAAAATAATATTTATAAGCTTTCATAAATTTTCTTGGAAAATTTAAAAACAATTTTGCAATTTTTTGGGCTTACGGTCATCCAAGGTCATGTGCATGAGGTCAAGGTTAAGGTCAAATGTCACAGTCACCGATACCCAACATGGGGTTTGTTGTCAGTAACGCAATATGCTTGCCGAGTTATATGAATTTATTCGATTTTATTTTTAAACAATTCTCAAGGGTTGGTTTTTAAGGTCATTGGGGTCATGGTCACTGGTATCAAACATGGTGATCGGAATTATCAGTGCAGTATTTTTCTCGATTTTAAAATTTTTCTATTTTTGGGGGATTTTAGGAATTTTTTGGGTTCAATGAATTCAAGGTCATGGACATGGAGTCAAGGTCAGCCAGATCCAATATGGTGGTTTGTTGACGACACAACATGGTGGCTGGCCGGCCCCAGTCCACATCCCCTGTAAGGCAAAACATTCAAGATTTAAATTTTTTATAGAAATTTTTAATACATTTTTAAATAAAGATTTTTACATTTAATAATTTTTTTTAATATTTAAAAAAACATTTTTTGTATGTTTAAAGTCAAAAGTCATGGTTAAGATCACCTACATCCAACATGGCGGACCATATGACCGCCGGGGACCGGAATGACAGCATGAACAAGCTCCGATCTCCCATACATCTTGTGCCAAAAGCGAAGATAATCATTCTACTGATGTGCAGTCTTTGTTCAGCTAGTGTTTAACATGACCTCACAAGAACACCACAGCGCAATAATGATATTGCTAACGATAGCATTTCTTTTTTTATAGCTCAAAGGGACATGATTGATTGTAAATCCTTTAATACGATAAAGGACATTTGAGTGGGTATATATCAGCTCGGCTATCCATTGGTTGATGACCGGCCAATAAGGAATGCTGTTAAGTACATTGTAGTGTCCGGCGTGGTATGGACCAATGGGAAGATGGTGAGTTCTAACACAGACACCAGCAGAACCGGTGTTCTTGCAGTAGTGGATATAGGGGACTCACTTCTAGTAAGTTCCAGTAAATGTGTGCAGACCTCACAAAGTGTGATGACACCGCAGACAGGCTATGTGATTGCCGAGCCGCCATTACTAATGGCGACTGCTGGTGTGCACAGGTTCAAGCGGTTCGACAACAAGTTCATCCGGCCGCTGTTGATCCGGAACCACCAGGGCGCCGAGCCCAAGATCCTCGAGACTTACTCCAAGCTGGCGATGCGTGACGCCATGGAGTACATGCGCAGGAACGCCTCGACCATCGGCAACATCTCCGGCACCGAGTCCATGTCCGCCATCTTCCGCAACTACACGGGCGCCGGCCACATGGGCGCGCTCAACTGCAGGTTCGTGCACTGCCCTGCCCTCGCCCTGCCCCAGTCTGCCCTGCTCCGTTCTGCTCGCTGCCCGACGTTGCCCTACACGCTGTTCACCGTCACCTGAGCACCTTCGACTTTCAGGTTGGTTTTACACAATAGAAAATTTAAGCAGTAAGATTTGACAGTGAGCAATAACCCAGCAGAAATTAATTGTATAATAAAAACGCTTCTTTAAAGGGTGCTGTTTGAAATTAAACAAAAAGCAACTGTTTATGTAGTGGAATTTTTGTTTTCTCAATAGTTTAAGCAGCAGGTAAATATAATGTAAGTGAGTGGGTGAATATATTTGGACGGCTCTTAACATCGAGGTCTTGAGAGTCGAGGTAAATATAAATAAATCGCTGTTGTGTATACTAAGTATTCTTTAGTTTACTGCTCGCTGTCAAAGCCTACTGCTTACTGCTTAAGTTTTCAATTGGGAAAACCCCTTTACCCAGGATCTATCGTCCTGCCAGTCTTATACCCTTATAATAATAAAGGGGTTGACACACTGAACAAGTTAAGCATTAAGCAGTAAGAAGTAAGGTGTAGGCAATAAGCTCCCAAAATTTAAATGATAAGAATTAAATGACTATGTTTTATAAGCTCAACCAATATATAAGCATTCTACAGTGCATTATTTGATATCAAAGTAGTATTTCTGCATTCGACGATTGTTTTTAGAAGCGGGCCAACAGAAATGATTCTTGAAATTTCTTTGTTTCATATCAAAATATAAATGCGTGTTTATAAATATGCTCCCTTGTGATTGGCTAAATTTAAGACTTCGGGACTTATTTTTATAAGTTTCCTGTTTTTTTCTACTGTGAAACTTAAGCAGAGAGAAGTAGCGATTTCATTGTGTATAGGGTCTACTTAGATTTGAGCTAAGGCAATGGAAAATTGTCTAAGTTCTACTGCTTGGTTCTTAAATTTTTCATTATGTAAACCCCTTTATTACTGACATGGACACGATCACTTGATTCATGCGACGATCAATTATCATGTTAGTATAAGTCACTAACATGCTAATTATAAGTTGTGTTTGTACAATAGGAGAGGAAACTAGATGAAATAAACTCATTGTCCACGCATTTCAAAAATCACACTTTTAATGCGAAGTTGAGGCAGGAAACTACTTTTCCTGCATGGCTGCCACCTTGACTGCGAGCATGGTGAATTAAAATATTCGCAGTTATGAGCAGGAGATATTTTATTTCAGGGGTTGGCTTCAAAGGTGCTCAATTGACGGGGAGCAGCTTTACACACATGTGCATGTCGATGTGTGCATGTATATGTAAACATTAGTGTACACGCACGAACACATGAACTTCTACAAACACTTATATACACAATGATGTACGAAATAATATTTAAATACCCATTAATATATAAGTATCCACATGTGCTCAAATATATTTTTTGGCATAACTGAATACATATTTATCACGTGAGAAGACACATACACGAAGAAGAATACGCACGCATACTTGCATACGCTTACAGATTTATGCACATAAAAAGTACACGTAAGGGTGTATTCTCATTAAGTGCATAAATAAGCATGCTCAAATACTCGTATGGATTCGTAACTATAAAAATATTTGTAAATATCCACTTATATTCCTGACTGTACACATTTTCTTAACAGGAGACACATTTATGTACCAACAATCGAATATATACTAAAACATTCGTAAATATTAATAAAAATTTATATTCATAACTGGACATTTATATGAATGTGTGCAAATACTGTACACACATAGGCTATGCTAATTTTCATTATTATATGCGAAAAAATAATTACTATTATGTATTTCTTAAAATTATTGAAAAAATTATGTCGAAATAAACATTTTGTATACATACTCGCAATGTATTTGCGTGCTTATATGTAATCATATGTATAATTAAGCAAACGTCTGCTTATATAAAATCATAAATGCATAAATTTTCTGTAACATAATACGTACAAAAACGTCACTCACAGTAAAGAATCACAGTAAGGCTTCACAGACTGATAACCGTGACAGTCTTAATATTTGTGATTGATTACTATGTGGTAGGTTAATTTTTGTTGGGTGAGTATTAGGCTATTAGTTTTATGCCTGTGGCAAGGCGCCCGATTCCCACAGAACCTACCATTCCGCGGTATAAATTTGTGCTTGTTGTACATTTCAAATTCCTCTACATACTCGAGCAAATGTCGTTTGTCTGTCACAGTCAGAACTAGTTCTGTTGCTCTCAGCCTTACGGATTATATACACTGTAGTAATGAGTATTTACTATAGTCCATTCTAGGTTACTTCCAATTTTTCTGAAGCCCAGCTTCGATCATACTTCCAGGCTATTGCCCCGTCTCATGCAAACAAAGCGTTAATGAAGTCTAGGAAATGACACCACAGGTAAAACGCNCTTACGGATTATATACACTGTAGTAATGAGTATTTACTATAGTCCATTCTAGGTTACTTCCAATTTTTCTGAAGCCCGGCTTCGATTCTACCTCCAGGCTATTCCCCCGTCTCATGCAAACAAAGCGCTAACGAAGTCTAGGAAATGACACCACAGGTAAAACGTACCGTACCAGCGCGCACGAAGTTTGATAATATTTGACATGACAACTATTTCTTCCTAGGTATTACCAAAACACCTCTTTTGTCATTGCTTTTAATCATATTAATTATAAAAGATACTTAATTTATTGATGAAAAATACTAAAAGATCAGTTTAACCAAAAAGTAAGACCCTGTTATGTTAGCAGACGTATGGAACTGTTGTGATACACGAAATGTTTAGGAAACGAACATAAACGTCATACATGGGGGGATATTTTTCGAAAGTTGGATTCAAAAAGTGACAATATACCGCGAACAGACTATGTGGGTTCGCAGTCTTGCAGGGCGAGAGGGGTGGGCGTAGATCCAATAACGCCCAAAACTAGCACGTGTAGTCTATTGGCGGTATCTTCACACATTTTGAATGAAACCTTTGAAAAACCACCTCATTGATGACGTGTTTGATGGCTTCCTCCATTTGCCACGCATCACAAGCGAGTTATATCTACTTGTGTTAACATAAATAAAAGCACCTTATTTTTGGTTAAAATATGCTTTTACTTATATGCTATCTATAAATTTCAATATTAAATTTATAATAATTAATATGAATAATAACACAAAGAAAATATGTGTGTTTGGCAATGGCTGGTAAGAAATACATCTTATGCAAAATATCATTAAAGTGAGAGCGCACGAATGCGGTGCGCTGTCCCTTTGATGTGATTTTCTAGCCTCAGTTAAGCTTTGTTTGCATGAGGCGGAGGAATATCCTGGAAGTAGAACTTTAGCAGGACTCGCAGTAACCGTGAATGAACTATACTGTTGTGACGCACAGTGTGTTGCCGCAGCATTGTGAGCAATGGTTGGCTTTCTACGTATTCCCACTCCGAATGTCGTGGGGGGTTGGAGCCCCGTTGGTTGCGGGGGTGTTTGTTTCTCCCTCTTTATTGTCCATTGCCACTCGCAGCGAACGCTACTGCATGCAGCTCCTTAGTGCGTGTCTTTCCGTTCCTGCACATTTCTCTCTCACTTCCCCAATAGCTAGTGAGCACGAACTTCATGCAAATACAATATCGAACACGGACATAATTAATTAAATAAGCCTTCTAATTCGAATGAACTTAATTGCACGTAAAACGTACGTTTACGACACGTATGCTATATGTGGTGTAAAAATATAGAACTTATGTGCACTTGCCTCACTTATAAGTAACAAGAAATAAATACATTTACTTGTGCTTTTGATCATTCATTGAATGACAGTAAAATGATTATGATGAGTCTGGGCCATCGGGACCTGGGACCGGAGCTCGGAGCTGTTCATGCTCTGTCATTCCCCTCGGCCGGCGGCCATTTCCTCTCAAAATGTCCCTTTTTCCTTTAAAATCTATTACATTTACCTCAAAATTTTTCCTCTTTCCCTCAAATGTTCCCCTTTCCCTAAAAAATTGCCATTTCCCCCCTCAAAAAAGCATTGCTCCCCAGCTGCAAAAACGATCTCATGAACGGTAATTTTCGATCCATCGGACGGATTTGGAGGGATCGTTTTCGAGGGCAGAGCAGTGGCGGCAATATTGATTTTTTAGGCATAGGGTATGCCAAATAGATACACAGGGTCCAGGGTCCGCAGTCAGACCTAACCATCAGCCATCTTGGTTCTGTCGGCCATCTTGTCCACCATATTGGATCTATGTGACCTTCACACCAGTGACTTTTGACCTTGACCCCAGTGACCTTTAACCTTAACCCCAGTGACATTTGACCTTGAGTACAGTGACCTTTAACCTTAACCCCAGTGACATTTGACCTTGACTACAGTGACATTTGAACTTGACATAAAAAATCCCAAAATCCCCAAAAATCCTTAAAAAAATCCCCAAAATCCCAAAAAATACCAAAAAGTCCCAAAAATACCTCCTAAAAATCACTAGGGGTGTGCGAAGTTACGTATTTTCGAAGTCGAATCTAAGACTTTTGTACTTTCGACTTCATCTTCGAATAAAAAAAGATCGAGTGAAAAGTCGAAGATTTTCACCAAGTGTTTTTCCAACTAAACTAGTATCAAAATCAGCAGCCGGTATCATTAATAAGGGTGTGCGGATATTCGAAAATCCGAATAGTTGCAAATAGTAATTTACGAACTATTCGAATTCTAACTTCGAAAATTCGAATATCTTATGCGAAAATTGTGAATAATTTACATTCCAGTTCGAGTGGTTGTAGAGCTGTGCCAGCCTTTGGAAAGTTTTTCCCGTGGAAGGAAGCACGCTGGGAAAGGAAAACCTCAGTGGAAAAGATACTCAACTTACACTGTTTTTCAAACAAAGTTTGATGTTTTTATTCCAAGCTCCATCCTGCTGAGATAATCTACCAGCTTGACATTGTCTTGGGTCTGTCGTTCGACAAGGGAAGGGAGTAAATGTTTTTACATCCACGCGCTTTCCTTTGTCTCTTTATTTCTCTTTCTCCCTTTCTCTGTCTCTCTCTCTCTCTCTCTTAGGAGAACAAGACGTCATGCCTGACACACACCAGTGGAAGGCTGTTTAGTAGGAGGGTAACCGACCATAACATAACACAAATACAGTGTGGGTTTTCTCTCTCGAAAAATTCATGTTTCTTTGCCTATCTAATTTTGACATGTGTAGCGATGTCATAAGAGTTAACGCATTTATCGCATGCGGGAGTTGGACTGGCGTACGTACCACAGCTGATACGTCTTTTTCCAAAAACTGAACATTTTACTTGTAAGAAGTGAAAGTGGCTCAACTCTCTTGCTCTGAGACCCTAATGCCACCACCATCCAGCAAGTTTACTATCTAGCCTGACATTGACAAGGGCCCTTGGAAGATGAAAGGGAAGAGGCCAAATGTTGTTAGCCACCCAATGAAATCACTGTGCAGTGGTGGTGCCAAATAAGACTGGATATATGGAGTATGGTAGATTTTATAAAGTTTGTAGGTATCTAAATGCATAATGATTACTTTCTTGCAGATTTTGATATTTCAGTTTTTCCGCAGTACAAGATTAATATATATTTTATTCCATTGCTCAGTGTTTAGTAATCCTTCGACTTCGATTTTTCTTCGAAATTCCTTCGTATGATGCAAGCTTCGCTTCGACTTCGCTTCGCATTTAAAAAACCACCTTCGCACATGCCTAAACATTACCAATTATTTATAAGATCTTATTAAAAACCTATTAAAAAATCGTAACAAAGATTTTTAATGTTTGGGCTTAGATGGGGCGAGGGACTGGAACCGACCAGCCACCATTTTATGATGTCACCCACCCACCATGTTAAACCCAGGTGACCTTGACCTTTCCCATGACCTTGACTCCAAACAAAAACTTGAGAAAAAATAGTAAAAATTAAATAAATCCAAAAAATTGACAGTGAGAATATTACATTACTGACTACTACCGCTATCTTAGATCCAGTTGACCTTGAAATTTGGCCTTAACCCCGGTGGCTTTTGACCTTGAACATAAAAATTCGTCAAAATCAAAATTATTTTAACAATTTATAGAAAATTAATAAAAAATAATATTAAAAATAATTTTTAAAATTTTTTTTAAACTTACATTTTCAGAGTTCCCCCACAGTACTACGTCCAGTATACGACTGACCTCCTCTAATCAATCACATTGTATTATCATTCCCCACCCCTTCCCACTCACCTTTGTTCATTCTGATGAATGGACTCCACCCACCATGTTAGTTTTTTCGTTTGTCATTTATTTACATTTTCAACACCTAGGTGGCACTGATGACTCCGACCAACATGTTAGATCTGGATGACCTTCACCTTGACCTCACATGAGTGACCTTGACCTCGTGCCCATGAACTTGGATAATGTTGCACCAAAAAAATTCTAAATGTTTTCATAAAATCCAAAAATTAAAAAGTATGTATATTACAAAATTATGAAAGACTTGTTTTATATCAATCTTTTAATGAAACTCGCAATATTTTCATAAATTGTCACCGAAATCAGCACCACAATCCCAATCCATGGATCAATCCCAATCCTTGGATCAATCCAAACCCTTCTGTCAACCCAAATCTTTCTATCAATCCTCGTGTTTGTCCCCCATGTACATGTACAGAAATCACATTCGTTCGACAAATGTTTCCAAATTTGTACACGTTGACAGAATTAATGTTTCGTATGCAGTCAACTATCCCGGCATTTTTATATTAAAGTATTTATTATCATTCTATATGCATATATTTCCGTTAATAGTCGACTGCTCATAGCGCCACTTTAAAGTTGTGAGGGATAGAAGGATGCGACACACAAAAATAAAGGAAAAACTATTATTTTACAATAATTTGTTATTATTTTGTAATTACAATTTCAGAGGATAGCAGTACATCACGCCATACGATATATTCCCGTTCCTTCAGTTTACTAATGATTGAAGATATCTCAACAATGCAGGAGAAATACACGCGTTTTTGAAGATCAATCAAATATCTGAGCCTGTCAACAAGCTCATTCGGGCCTTCGGGAAATAGGTAGCCAGTATTGTCGGCGTCTTCCGCCTTCTTCGTGTCGCTCATTACAGAAAATGTGTTGGAGGGGTGTGTCAGTGCATCGTCGTCTTCAACATTATCGCTGCCTTCCCGTTCATTTTCATCTATGCTATTTTCATGATCGTCTTCATTTCCTGTTTAAGCCTCAATATTAAATTTGCCTTTATTTGTAGCAGGAGTATTCTCATCAGTATTTACAGCTGACGATCGTTTATTCTGAAGTTTGTCGAGTTCACGCGAACGTCTCGCAAGTGCACATTCTGCGCAAACCGACTCTACTACACTCATTCCGTCTTTAGCATTGATTTTCTGATCATAATTGCCTGTCGAATCGGTACCCATCGATGCAGCAAGAGGCAACACTTGCTGACTCCCAGTAGACGAACCCTTGCAGATCTCGGTGTGTTCTTTCAATGTATCGCCTTGCATGTATTGCATGGGGGCAATGCCGTATTGCTTATTCGTACAGGCCGTTCTCTCACGCCGACGCGACGGGCATATTGACCATAGGTGAAAACTCGACCACAGAATCGGCACTGGCGACAACCAGTTAGCGATGAAGCAGGTCGCGGCTCCATGACCGTTGAGATCAAAGGCAGGCCTTCGTATTCGTAATTCATTTTCGTGGTATGACGAGAGATCGCTTCCAAATCAATATTCACCTCACGGTGTTAGAACGTCAACTATAATTTTTCTCTATATAATTGCAGTTATTTTTACAGCAAAGAGCCTAACTTGCGCCCACAAAAGGACTTCCACCATAAAATTTATATGTAAAAAAATGGGAGCACTCTGAGAAAACCCACATTCTGGTCAAGGTCAAATATCCTGAATCCAAGATTGCGGTAGTAGTCAGTAACGTAAAATTCTCGCTGAATTTTATGAATTTATTCCATTTTTACTATATTTTCTCGAGTTTTGTTTTCAAGGTCATACAAGGTCATGGTTATATGGTCAAGGTCATCGGTCAAGGTCATGGGTGAAGGTTATGGGTCAAGGTCACCTGGGTCCAACATGGTGGGTGGGTGACGTCATAACATGGTATCTGGAGGATTTTAGGAGTTTTTTTGGAATTTTTGGGAATATTATAGGATTTTTGGGAAATTTCGGGTTCAAGGTCAAAGGTCACTGGGGTCAAGCTCAAATGTCAAGGTAGAGCTCACTTTGATACAATATGACTTAGAGAACCAAGCTGGCTGATGGTTAGTTCTGACTCTGGACCCCTTGTATCTATTTGGCATACCCTATGCCTATAAAACCAATATTGCCGCTACTGCTCTGCCTTCGAAAACGATCCCCCCAAATCCGTCCAACGGATCTAAATTGCGTTTTCGGGGAACGTTTTTGCATCTGGGGGATCGGTGCTTTTTTAAGGGAAAAAGGAAAAAGTTTTAGAAAAAAGGAATATTATGTAGGAAAAAGGGACATTTTGAGGGGAAAATGGCCGTCGGTCGACCGGAATGACAGAGCATGAACAGCTCCAAGTTCCGGTCCTACGTCTCGATGGCCAGGCTCACCATAATCATTCTACTAATGTCTGTTAGACGGCAAGTGTATTATGGTTGAGGTACTCTATTTTGAAAATTAATAAAATCCACGTAAGAGTCCAGAATAAAAATATGATGAATGTAACCTGTTGACTGGCGAAGATTAATAATTGTTTCTTGTAAGTTCAAGTACATATTAAGTTAGTTAAAAGTATCGTATAATAATTAACCATATATTATTTTTTTTAATTTTGCTATATAGACCTAAAGTTTTATAAATTTATAATAAATTTAATAGTTTTTATGCACACGCGTGGTTAAATATTTAAATATACATAACATCACTACGTCAAAAATTGTTGCATCGCCCAGTCGTCTTTCAGTTTTTTTTTCTTTGAGTATTTTATTTTATAAATTTAGATATCTCCAACGATTGGATTTGTCACTTGCATTATCCTTCGAAGATCGATGTCGTATCCAGATATTTTCTACAGTATTTTTTTTTTTTCAATGGTAGTTTAGGATAATTTATTGAGATTTTCCTTACCCGCAATAGTTCTCGTCTTCTAATCTAGGCAACCATCGCAAAGTGTAATCTTTTTTGGTTCTGATAATGAAATAATAGATGAATATAAGTTATTTATTGTGCCAATTATAATTGCGTAGCACCGCTTATCAGTTTTATCAACTTAATGTTTTGGTTTCATTTCACATTGAGTCGTGCGGCTATTGGAATGGGCGCAAAGTGCAATAAAATGGGCATATCATCAAGCGTACCCAGGTGGAAAAATTTGTATGAATATTAAAATATGAATTTTTTCAACACATACCACCGGAACCTCATGGCTGAAAAATAAATGATTCCACCAATACACAATATTAAAACACACCCTGCGAAATGTTTTGTTGTTATAACAAAATTGTATTTGAAAACGTGAAAATTATTATCGCCCTAAAAATAATATATATTTTAACAAAATATTTCGCAGTAAGCACAGGTTTTTATAGTGCTGATTATAAGTCGCAGACAAGAGGCGTGAGTAAATGTTATATTTCGCGTCCTGTTACAAGTGTAATTTGATACATTGATGAATGTTGTAGATGACTTGCAAAACTGTAGATAGCATAGTAAGCGTGTCACATCTCTTCTGCATGTTTGTGCCCTTTCCTTTAGTGAGGCACCGTGCCACAGCGCCGACCTACCCCTCTTGAGGATTGAAGAAAGGTAACCTTCTACTTACCATCGCACTCTGTCTCTCTGTGTGTGTCATTTTCTTTCTTTATCGCGTATACGTTACTTTAGAAGCTTAGATTTTCTAGTTGATTTGCTACTTTATAAAGAACAGTATTTATGTTTTGTACATTTTTACTGGTATCACGTTTTCTGTGTTTCTGTATTATATAACTTTTTAAAAAATTTTCTTTGTAACGAACTTCATTTTTACAAACATTTAAACGTGTCATTTAATAAAAATTATTTTTGCTTGGTTTTTTCGATTGGCTGTAGTGTTTTGAACTTAAAATTAGTCGAAAATTACAAAAACTAAATTGAAAACCAATAGAGAAATTAGCTAAAAATAGATTTCTAATGTATTCAAAAGTTGGAAATCTTCCGAATCACGTACATGACTGTGTGTAGGCCTAATTGTTATTACGTTTTAAAACTGGGTAGTGAATATTCTGAAACCAATTGCACCTATTTCTTTGTTTATTGTATAATGCTTTTAAATAGTTTTTGTTAACATTTTTAATTGTAATATAATAATCAGCTTCAACATTCAGTAACAAAAACCTCTAGAAATACAAATTGGCCGTACTTCAGGACAGAAGAATAAACGTAATAAAATATTGAGAACATATTTTGGTACGCATTTTGCATGAAAAATTCAATTCTTAAAATAAAATAAAAAGTAGATCGTTGAGATCATTATGAAAAGTTATTTCTTGGCTTCAAGCAGAAATATATGTAGCTAAGAAAAGTAAACTCTGAGACATTATCAGCAACAGTGGTTTTATGGAAGATAATTTTTTAAATGTAATCTATGATTTATATTTAGACCTATTATAAAGTTTATTAATTTTCAGTAGTTTTGGGTTTAATAGACAGCCTTCCTATACCTTACCTAGGGAGGCAAATATAAGACACATAAGGAGTTTATTTTAGTGTACATGCAATCTAAAAGATTCTCAGAAAGTACGAGTGAAATCATAGAGCAGAGAACTTTTTATTGAGTACCTCGGGGCAACCAATTAGAAGTAAATAGGCGATACTCAGGATATACGGGTTGGCTGATATCTTTATGGGCGGACAAAATGCAACTCACATTATTGAAGTTGATTTCAAGAAAGAATTTTTTAGCGAAAAAAAATCACTGATTCCATCCATAATGGTTCTGCATTTAGAGAAAGATTAAGTTATTTCGAACAAACAATATAAGACTACTCAATGGTATACTCTTAAACACGTAAGGGTTTATTCAAACTAATATTGTTTTTCTGTGATATTCTGATAACCCAACCAACTGGTATCGTCAGTGCTCTGTTCAGTAAAAAATATCAGTTTTTATTTTTCGAACTGTGTTTAGTAATGGAGGTACTTTCGTGAGAGTAATCACATTGGCAATTTATTTGTTCATACAGGAAAGAGTATTTAGTTGGCTGTAAAAAGTGCTTCTCTCAGTGTGAAGTTGCACGTCGTCTTTTGGGCGCCTTTGTTGTCATGACTCATGACGTCCTGAGCATATATGATCTGTAACCATTAAGTAACGGGACTGGCGAGTAAAGTGAGGTTAGTATCAACATGTTACAACGGGTAGTTAGGCATTTTATATTTACACCACATACTGTTAAACTTTTAGATATTACCAGTGATTACTTTTTCCTTCCAAAAGAAAATTTGAGCGCTTAGTTTTTGCTAAAATATATATCAAAATCACAGTTTTAGAGATGCGTGAATAAAGAAACCCATCTTACGTACAGAAACGAGATTATTCGCACTGAAATAAGATGTCAAGAGCTACTTGAATACTTCTGTAGAATCATAAAACGAATTGATTTTGCAATTTAAAAAAATTTGCCTAAAATAAGGAAATTCTTGCATGATATTTATTTGTGGCTTCCCCTGAATTTTTGTAAAATAACTTTTGCTTAACATATTTTAAAATTAATTAAGAAAATACCTTTCAGTTGCCCTTGTTAAGTTTTCTGCAAACAGTCTGTTTTATTTTATTTGTACGTTACAAAAACAGTAAAATGTAAATTTTAAAGTTTTTTGAAAGAAAAAAAAACATGTAATTTAATAACTTAACCGAGAAAGACGTAATCACATATATGTCTACAACTTGAACCGTATGTGGTACAAATATAAAATAACAAATGTTTCCGTGGCTAACGCCGTAAGTGTCTTCCACTGTTCAAAGCAGTATTACAGCTCATTAGTTGTCACCATCTACAATATGTCTGCTATATTTCTTTTCGTCTGTTCAACGGGCTGAAAATGTGTTTCTTTCAACTCTCTTTCACTTTCGGGAACAAACAAGAGCCGCACGGTGCGAGATATGGCAAATATAGGCTGATTGAACACAGTGATGCATTTCACGCTAAAACTGCATTACAGAGAGGACTGTGCGAGAGGTTGCATTGATGTAAGTTGTTCTTCCGAAGATCCCATCTTTTTCTCTCACTCTTCTTCGCCGCAATTTCATTTTTTTTCCCCCATTAATTTTTGAAGTTACAGGTTGACCCGGAAATACAATATCTTTCACCTGCTCTAAAGTCTGAAAAAACATTTTACACTGTACGATGTTTCAGCGGTGGTTTACCACTGCGTTCCGCTGTACGAAGGCGAGACAGGCTCACCAACCTTGTGAAGAATTTCAAGGGTCGCTGTCGGAAATCACAGAATTGGTCATTTACGGAGTAACAGAAGGCATTTACAGCCGGAGAGGTGTTTCCCCATGATCTCTGCGCTACGCTGGGCGGCAAAGCCAAACGGAACTCTTAGCGTGACACCCAAGCGACTGCGACGACAGATAGTGGGCTATCACGTGGGACCTCGTACTGACCTTCAATTACTCCGTAGCAATGTCGAAATGTTTCGCTTGCGTCAGGGCAATATTTGTTAATCGTCTGTCTCTTCCATCACTGTTGGCATAGTTTCTGAATCTCTATCTAATTTCTTGTTCTTGCATCGTAAGTCTGAACAAGCCCCACCGAAATTGTAAAGGCTCTTATTTTCGTTTATAATCTCAGAAACGCATTAATCCACATGGCATTAATTAAGGTGTCTTGATATTCTGTATGCTTTCGCCATTTTGTGGTTTTTATTCATATTTATACCGAACGTAGCTCGTTGTCATTACTCCTAAATTACAGATATCCAGAACCTCCCACCCCCATTATCCAATTTGGTCATATTCTTCTTACTTGCATCTCACTAACGCAGCAATAGTCATAGACTTGGGTTTAGCTCTAAAAATCACCATATTATATTATTTGCATGTCTTATTAAATGCATACATTAAATAGTCATCATACTCATGTCCGTTCCCAGTTATATAAGACCTGCGTCATCTACATAGAATACGTTCCTTAGTTCGGTATAACCCATTTTCTATCCTTTCTTGTCTTTCAGTTAACAAATTATTACCTTTGCATACATTTTGTAGTATGATAGTGTATTCCTTACTTAAAATCTCTTTTCACTTGTTGATATGTTAGAACTTGTATTCAGAGAGACTTTTTTTTATTCAATATTTGTTTGTAGAGCGTAATATGGAGACTCGAAAGCCATTAAATAAGGAAGGACGAACAGGACTGAATGACATCCTGCACCGTCATTTCCTCGGATAACCCAGCACACAAGCGTAAGCCGCGTTGGGCGTGTGTTTGTTCGCAGCACGAGCTTCAGCCAGCTGGACTCTAGCACCTGGAACATCGACATGCAGGAGCTGGAGTACAACCCGTCCAAGAAGGACCTCACCGACGCCAAGATACACCACCTGCTGGCGGAGGAGCTGTGCCAGCCGTACCGCAGGGTGAGTGCGATGCGCGCCACCAGTACACTTACCCCTGATCCCATGTGCTGTGCTGATCCCAGTACATCACGCGCCGCTAGTACACTGTTCGTTACCCTGTGTGCAGAGTGGGTCCCAGTACATCACACTCCTTCGGTACACTTCCCTATCGCGTGTGCTGTGCGGGTCTCAATACATCGCGCGCCTTCAGTACACTTCATCTGAGTCCGTTTGCTGTGCGAGTCCTAGTACGTCACGCACCGTTGGTACACTTTCACGTAATCTGTGTCCTCTGCGGGTCTCGATACATTACGCGCCGTTAGTACACTGCCACTTACCCTGTGTGATGTGCGGGCTAAGTACATCACACGCCGTCAGTGTACTGCCACTACCCAGTCACAGAATAAATAAGTATATCAGAAGCGAACAAGGCCGACTGTTGACGAATTCGGCTAGATTATTGTTTATCTCGGCTGCCGTGTCTGAGATACGTTTCTCCTCGTGCTGCGCTATTGTTGGTGGCGTATTTTAGCAGAGTCTTTTTGGATGTTAACTTTCTTTCACATCGACGTGACGAGTGGCAGTTGGTGGGAGGCAAATGACAAGTGATACGTGGCATTGTGCTTTCAGACTGAATACTCCACGCAGCTTGGGTTACTGCTCAGTTCACAGAATGTCTCACGATGATGCCATCTTTATTGCTTTGGTTGGTGTGATAACTGCTAGAATAAAATATCGTACAACTGCCCTGTAAAATATTTTTACTTTTACGAATAAATATCCTAGAAAAATCGGTGTCTATAATGTGATTCGTATAAAACAGAATGTATTGAAAGCGTAGAATTTAATATTATATAGTATATAGTGACTACATTGGTCGAAGCACGTAATTTCACGGATTGAAAACATACTACGAACATAAAAAAAAATTTATGGAGTTACAAATTCCCGTTTCTACCCTTTTTCCCCACCAACTACAAAAACTTATCCAAAAACGGGAAATTTCCTGCCGTCGGACATTACTGCGCCTCGTCCATAACACGCAAACACGCGTCACTGAAGAGGCACGTTGAACGCGCTAAAAGACGGGTCCTGCCAAGTTGTGTTCCAACGTACTTTACTTCCGAACCACCTTCGTGATTGTATCATTAGAATTGTTACGCGTCTTATCTACCCGCCCGTGAATCACGGACGATCAGTATTTGAGGAACTAAATTCTGATTGGCTGATTCCTGTAACACGCTGTCTTCACACAAAGACAAGCGGCCAATAGACAAAAGAAGATTGCAATTGTGCACTTAGACTATTGCAGTTAAGTCTCCGCGTAAATTTTTACGCGAAAAGCAGGTGACCCTACGGAAGTGTGAAGGGTTACATTTGTTTGTTAATATCAGTTTTCAAGTGGCATTGTCACGTGGCATGACACCTGCAACGCGTGTGAAAGCATCTGATTTTATTTCGCTGCATCAGCCCAGTGTTTCTCTTCACTTTTATTATTTCCGAATCGTTCTCGTCAAGTGATTGTAGGGAAGACATGAGCCGCGTGAGCAACTTACGACTCAGTAACAAATCGCTGTAACATTTAGATGCAGGAAAATTGTTTAGCCCAACGTTTTTATGAGAGCGAATGACAGTTATCAGATTTGTATATACATAATGGGCCGAAACCAACCGACAAACTTCGTGAACTGACTACTCATGCAAAATCAAGCGGGAAATACGCGGGAAACTTCTACCTAAATGGAATATTAAGGAAGATACGAGACCATGAAAGTCAAAAAATTTTTAACTGAATTTTTCTTTGCAAAAATATTGGAAACGAAGCGAAATTGGACGAAAACTATCTGCAAATTGTTTTCGGGATCTTCAACCTAGAAGTAGACTCATTAATACTTCCCTTCGTAATGAAAACAACAGGGATGTCTGCTCTCTTCTTGCACGCAACTTTCTTACCGCCAGGAATTACGAACACATGATGCTGGTCTATTGAGCACTATGACCTAATTAACCAAAATGATCTCCGTCGCAACTACCCAGCACCCACCGATTTCGTGTAAAACGCTCACAAAAAAAATAGTTTCGTCAGAAGGAACCCGGCCCCAGGCGCGTGGGCCAAACCCACAATCACATCCTGACTGTCACCAGAAACAAACAGGCAGCTCTAAAACAACTGTGAGGTCCTTAATGTATTGTACATGCTGTTTACAGTAAGTGTTGAAAATGTCCTCTATTATTGTCATTGCATTGTGATTTAATTAGATTTTTGTAAGTAATGAGTTGAGTTCGCCCCTGGATTACAGGCCGTCTGGAACAGACGAAGACACTTGGCAAGCCGAGGAAGGCCTGTCGGTCGCCGCGCGTGTAATAATTCAGCGAGGATAGTTAGAACTCGCGCGGCCATATTCAAGGTGCATCTGGGCTGTAGTTAGAGCACCCTACACCCGAGCGCTTACTATAGAGTCGCTATTCACCTGGTGGTTCCTGCGCATCTACAGCGATGCTTCGTCGTGTTGGATCAACAAGAACTTCAAGAACTTCCAGATTTTCATCGTTTTGACCCCACTTTAAGATAACAACCTGCTAAATTAATTTGCAAGCAAAGGTGTTAGTACAAATTTTCCGAACGTTTTCGTTCCGCCATGTTGTATTTTTAGTAAACGCTGATTCTCTCCGAATTTTAACTACGGACAACTTGAAGTGAGTTTCTTGCCTACGTGAGCTAGTAGAGTACAATTTTCAGAATCATTATTTCTCAAGTTATATTCACAATTTTTTCCAGTTTTGAGAAAAGTAAGCTAATTTCAGTCCCACCACGAGGGGCGCAAGTGTTACTAAGTCCACGTAATTTTTCACACACTTTTCAATGTTTGTTCAGTGCCATGCTAACGTGAAAATAATTTTTAATGTTTGTCATAACACATATATTTTTCTCTTCTTGGCAAATTAATGAGAAATGAAGGAATAATTAAATTCAAAGATTTTCAAAACGCCTTTGCTGGGTATTTTTGGTTATGTACCGAGTAGAGTATTGTTTTAGTGTCCCTATATGAAAGGTGTATGTCTGTATTTGCTATGCCAGCCTGTACTGTTCCAGAGTATAAATAATTGCTTATGTTATTTCCAGTTGGTAAAGTAAAGGAGTGTTGGTACACTCATATACAGTCTGAACGTGCAGGGCAAATTCACACGCCAAACTGCCCACAAATGTCACTACCATAATTACGGTAGTCATTTTCCGTATCGTATTGGATTATTCAAGTGTTAATGTGGCAAGTTTTATTGATGTTATGCACGTACGTTACTCTCACACTCCGCCTTTGCTTACGTGGCGGCGCAGTTAGGTTTAGCACTCTACCACAGAGACACACTACTCGCACTGCTGTCGCCCCTACGCACCTTCACACTCCACACGGGCGTACTGTTGTCTTAGTAAGGGTAGTGCACGCTATAGTCTATTCGCGATTTCTTCGCACTTTATAAATCAAACCTTTGAAAATTCATCCTATGTACGAGTATAACGTGTTTGGTTGTTCTCTAGAAATGTCACGTATTACAAGCGTTGTATAATTGTGTGAACATAAAAGTACCTAATTTTCAGTTAAATTGAGCTTTTACTTGTATTCTATTTACAAGATATAATATTTAATTTATAATTAATATGAATAAACACAGGGAGAAAATAGGCGTGTTGGCAACACCTAGTAAAAAATACACTGAAGAGCAAAAAAAAAAAAACTGGTATAGGCGTGCGTATGCAAATAACAGAGGTATGGGACCAATCAGAGTAATGCGATGTGGTCGGCAGCTAGATCGGTTACTGATGCTACAATGGCAGGTTATCAAGATTTAAGTGAGTTTGAAGGTGGCGTTATAGTCGGCGCACGAGAAATGGGACATAGCATCTCCGAGGTAGCGATAACATTTGGATGTTTGCGTACGACTATTTCACGAGTGTGCCGTGAATATCGGGAATCCGGTAAAACATCACATCTTCGACATCGCTGCGGCCGGAAAAAGATCGTGAAAGAACGGGACAAACGACGACTGACGAGAATCATTAAACGTGACAGACGTGCAACCCTTTCTCAAATTGGCGCAGATAGGATTTGTGGACTGCCCTGCAGGATTCATGGTGTGAATTGCCTCCTGCATACCTTCAGACATTATTCGAGTCCATGCCACGTCGTCTTGCGGCACTTCTGCGTGCTCGGGGGCCCTACACGATATTAGGCAGGTGGACCAGTTTTTTTGGCTCTTCAGTGTAGTTCTTAAGCGAAATATTATTAAAGTGAATGCGCACGAATGTGGTGCGTTGCCCCTTTGGTGTATTTGTCTAGATTCGGTAATGCTTAGTTAGTATGAGGCGGAGGAATACACTGGATGTAGAACTTTAGCAGGGCTTCAGAGAAGGGGGAAGTAAGTGTAAGTGGATGTGTAGACGCAGCGACTGTTGCGGAGTAGTGACCCAGCTCCGTGTGTTCGCAGCATCGACGGCTGAGCTACAGTCGGCACGCGGTCAACGACCGGGATTTGTCGACGCAGGTCAACTACCGTATGCACATGAACATCCGGCGTATGGTCGGAGAGCGCAAGCACCACCACAAGCGGAGCAAGCGACTCGGCAAGGTAACTGCACTTCCCTCCGCGCAGACGAAGCCATCTCCAGTATCAAGTCGAGGCTGTTCGCGATTAAGTGAGCACTTTTGAAAACAACCTGAGAAAAAAGTCACTGCTCCTGCCTGCGTGTATTTTAACGGGCGTACTGAGTGACATGCGCCTAGTAAAGTTGGTAACGATGGATGGAAAGTAATTGCATATCTTAACGTCGAATAAAAAGTATTAGGTAACCATTTGTGACAACTTAAATTATTTATTTAGCTTTCTTTTTTTTAATGAAATGACCTACTTTTGTAATAATTCCACAGTTTCACTTGACCGACGTATGAATAAACTGATGAGACCCATGGCAGTGTTAATTTTGCATAAGGCGGAGGAATACACAATATGCATACAAGTAGATCTCAAGCAAGGCTTTCAAAAGTACTCAGTTTACCGTGAACAGCCTATATCAATTAATATGGTGCTGAACTTAAAGGTTTGCCACAGGAGGTCTGAGAATTTTTTTCTGGACTCTTCCATTAATAAGAATATTCTGACATAGACTTCAATGGCTTGGGTGATGTATTGTAGAATTTAAATTTTTTTTGTAAACGGCAACGAAAATTTACACATTCCAAATACACAATGTTCCGAAATTTTCTTATCATTGCAAGTATCTACGCCAGACATTTATTTTAGAAAATGTGTTATGTGGGTGTCTTTGTGGTACAAAAATGAAATTTCCAAAAGATGCTGTGCTTTTATTTAGTGTTTTTTAGGTGTACTCACATTTAACTGTTATTCACTGTTTTGTGACTTAATTATGAAACTGTTGAAGGAACCATCATAAAGGTTTTTCGTTTGAGCTTCCTTTTTAGTTGGCAGTGCATGACAACAAGGCATTTAAAACTCGTGTCTGCCCGACTTTAATGGGTAGATTATTGACACGTGGAAGTGCAACATATCACGTACAGATGTAGCACAGCCAACGTTAGCTAAACATGTGTTACGTATAAAGTAACCAAAATCGATTCGTCACGTGCTCTTATTGACCAGCTGTAAATTAACACAAAAATCAGTTGTCAACAACAGCACCTAACAACTGATGTTTTGTTAAATTAAAGCTCGTCAATAACAATACATGACAAGATGTGCAGTAGAATGAGTATATTTGTATATTTGTAGCAGTATGAATTTATTTCAACACTACGAGGGTATACACTGCGTGACAATGTGTTTAGTCAAATTATCATTTTACTAAGTAATTTCACTAACTTGTGTTCGGTTTGTATGAAGTTCTGTCGTTCGGTTATGAGAACCTTCTTGTAGAGATAATTTTAGCTATCTACTGTGATCATTATTGCAACATAATTACCAGTAGATAGTTTGGTGGTAAGAAGTGAGATTGAGGTGTGTCAATTTTTAAACTTAGGTTTGTGCTGACCCTCTTTTTCTTCGTGTAGTAGGCCTATATATTCAACGGGGTATTCTTGACCACTGGTCCCTTTCTTTGTTATGGCTTGGAGGAACTCAGACAGCATCGTTTTATTTGGAGGACATTCCCCTAGTGTTCATTTCACTGTAGCTTCTTTGAAATGATGACAGGTCGGGAATATGATGTATCTTAGCAATCACCACGTATTTTACACAGGTTTGCAGAAACGTACACGGCGAACATGGCAGTAGCATGTAAACACAAAGGGATATGAGGTTAGTAGCCAGCGCACTTAAACAATGACTCATGCATACATCATGGCTCAGCATTCGACCCCAAAGAGACGCAGTTGTACTCCATACCCAGCGTGTTTCTCTTTCTAAGAATTATTGTTGTATCTATCCATACTGAGCAGGCACAATAATGTAGAAGTCCACAATGAGGGGAGGTGAATAGATCATGAGAGCCCAGGTGAGAGAGATTTATTAGAACATAACATATGACAGGTGTCCGATGACTCATGTGTCTTAAAAGAAGGATAATGTTTATTGGGAACGAGGCTGAGTAATTTGTGGTATACTTGAGGCCAGTGGAATCAGGACAAGAAGTGAGGAACATGCTTGCTTGCAGAGGAGGAACAGAAGAGTTAATATTGTGCACCATGCCCTCTGGCACTTGGGTAGAGGAGTCATCCTCGGATAGACCCTGCTCGCTAACATGGAGATGTGGACGAGTTTCAGTAGAGTAGTAAGGGATGAAGAGAGTGGCTGCGGTGGACCACTTGTAGCTCCAAGCAGTCTTGAGTATAGGCGACAAACAGTGGAGGCAGCATCTTAGGCCATGTGCGGGATGATATGGCAGGCGTAGTGTCCAAACTCGGCCGAACGGCAGATGTTCTCTAATGATAGTATTATCCCTGCTTGGGATTCTCTTCACGGTTTTACATGATGAACAGGGAAGCATAGGTGGAGGATAGTGAAGAATTGAGAGGATGGATGGAGGGAAGAAAGGTATATAAAATGGAGCAGCTACGGTCTACTTTAGGACTGACCACTGAACAAAATTTTACCGGGAGGGAAGGACGACAATGTCTTCTCGTGAGAATCCCACTGGGTTAGTGTTCACTGAAGATGAAGGAAGACATGTTGTTGCGGCTATTTGTCTAAGCCAATCAAAGAACATATGCTGTGATATTTACCTTATAAAAAAGTTAATAGTACCAAAATTCCATTAGCCAATCACTAAAGCATAAAAATTACGCAAAGATTATTTTAAAAAAATAGAACCAAAAGTTTTATTTTTAAATAATTGTTGGTAATCATGGGTAGCTCATTAATGCGTCCACATGCTCTCAATACCTCGCTGTTAAGAGCCGCCCAAATCTCTTCACACTCACTCACTCATTAATGTGTCCCATAAAATGAAGATAGAAATGGAATTCGAAATGTGGGCGATACAAGACATATATATTTATAACCAGGTTTCTAAAAAGAGTTCAAAACAATTCGGATGAGTGTCCGCATTCGCAAAACAGTTTTCGTGCCGGGAAAATTATTTCGAAGCCCTTAAACACAACCGACGAAAGCATTTTTATACCGCCGTATTTAAAAGTGCTTTGTACAAACGACTAGAAATGAAATTCACTTCTAAATTTTAGATTTGACACTTAAAATACCCAGAACTGCATGCCGTCCGACGAGAAATGTGGCCATCGACACAGTGTTTTGCGTGTAGAGGGTAGTGAGGCGTTTGAAAAGGGTGTTATTGTCGTCCTTACTGCTTCATTCTATTTCTGCCCCAAACGCTAATTTTCCTCATTTATACATGCGACACGAAGGTATTTTTATTTCCTCTGCTCATCTAACCTTTGTTGCATGGTTGCATTAACTACACTGCAAATATCTTTACGTAATCTGCAGAGTAATTAATTATTGTTTAATATTTATTTGCAGGAAGGCAAGCAGAATCACGTGAGCTTCCCTGGAATCACGCAGAATGGCACAGCCAAGCAGTTCTCCCACGGTAAGCAGCTCGCCCCTGCATCACTGTCCACTCAGAGTTCACTGGAGAGGGGAGTAATGCGCGGTCAGAATACAAAACCAGTTATACAAATGGACTGTGCCGAATCTGAATTCTTCTCCTTCTTGTGTGCAACACTCTGGCATACGTGCAAAGGCAACAAACTGCACGATGACCCCGCTCCTGAGTCAAACGCCCAGTCAGAGGAACATCGCTGTCGGTCTATCCAACCTGAAGAATCATTTAATGGGGCACACGGGTCTAAAATTCTTTTCTACTTGTTACATGCTTTGTAGTTAGCCACAGAACTCGCCTCCCAACAAGACTAACTGGGTTCGATTCCCGGCGGGGCCACTCCCTGACTTTGGCACGTGGGGATCGTGTCGGACGATGCCGCTGGTCGGCGAGTTTCTTCGGGGATCTCACGCTTCCCCCACCCCTGCATTCAAGCATTGCTCCATACTCACCTCGCTTCATCTTCGTTGACTCTCAAGACAGCGATCTTAAAAGCCGCCCAAACCTCTCGACTCTTCACTTTACCCAACACGTGAACATATTTCGTTATATTTACAATCTAGTACGAAGAACTACGTTTATTCATTACGCAGTGTCTAACACAACAGAAATAGGAATATTCTACACGATTATATTTACTTTAGGAGAGTTGCAACTTACCCGTTTGCCTGCGTACGAAGCGAAGCAATCCGGTACACATTCGACCCCAGTGCACCCTGCTGGGGAAAACATTTGGTTGCCCTACTAACAACACTGAGCTTCCTAACCCGAGGCCGAGTTCCAACCGGCACTTTTGTCAACAAAATGGTCACGTGATCCGTTTTGTCTACGAAATCTATGACGTATTTTTGTAATTTGCGTTTTGCCAACTTCGAAGCTGACAAATTCCAAAATACAAATTACCAAATCACCGCCATATCAGTTTTGCCTGTTTGAAACGTTTAAATACATATGTTGATGAGGTTATTTCGATAAACAAATGTGCCTTGTACCACAATATTTATTTCACAAAGCAAGTTGCTGAAATATTCTTGAAATAATTATTTTCACGTGACACAATTTTTCTTAAGTAACAATTTCACATAATTTTTTTTGTTAGTTTTAAATTTAAACGCTTGTCTTAACAACGTTCTGAAATAATTACTCTTTATTTTAAGTCTTCGTGGAATTTTAATCTTGGAATCATGATAAAACCAAAACAATAGCAGCACGACATGCTAGACAGTTAAATGTCGTTATGTGCAGACTAAAGCTTACAAAAAGTTAAATACAAATAATGGAAAATGAAACTCTAAAAGAATTGGAACACAGCCCTCGTCATAGCTCAATAGTTCACTGCTAAGCCTGCATACCACGATGGAAGATCCCACACAACCCCTCCATGGCCGCTAGTATGGATGGTTCTATGGAAGATTTGGCCGACTGCTGGCCGTTTTCATGGACGTTTTAGTAATTGGTCGAGTGCAATTTTCGATGTAAAGTCACCTTCTACAATGTTGAAATTTTAGTCAGTCAGAGAGAGGAGAGAGAGAGGAGAGAGAGGAGAGAGAGGAGAGAGACAGGAGAGAGACAGGAGAGAGACAGGAGAGAGATACAGGAGAGAGGAGAGAGAAAGGGGAAGAGTGAACAGAGAGGAGAGAGAGGCGACAGGAGAGAGAGTAGATAGAGAGGAGAGAGAGGAGAGAAATGGGAGAGAGAGGGTGGAGAGAGAGGGGACAGAGAGGTGGTGAGGGGGGAGGGGAGAGAGAGGGGAGAGAGAAGAGGCGAGGGAGGAGGAGGGGAGAGGGTTGGAGATGGAGGAGAGGAGAGAGGATAGAGAGAGAGAGAGGAGAGGAGAGAGAGAAGAGAGAGAAGAGATTAAAAAGAGAGAGAGAGGAGAGAGAGACATTTTGTTTATTTCGTTTTGGGAAAGGGCGTTAGACTATTAAACACAAATAATTAGTAAACAAAAGAACACGTAAATGTTTACTTATTCAAAAACAGCATTGTGTGAAAACGATAAAAACATTCCTGTTTATTTAAAACAACAGTCCCAATTATAACAACAAAACAATTAGACTCTGTGCATAATCACACAATGCTGAAGTCGTGAGTGAAGATAGTTCCTGAACCACATTTGCAGGAGTAAAATCATTAAACAAAAAATGCATTCGTCTTTATTTGTCAGGCAACATGTATCGTTGTATAGGTTATTCCAAAGAAGCCTCCATAACAGCTTGCATGCAGACTCGGGTAGCAGGTCTCGTGTTAGCGTCAATCCGAGCTTGTACACCGGAAGCTGTGAGCTGAGCTGAAGTCTAACAGTGTGTGTCGTGGTTGTCAGCAGACTACATCGACGAGGTGCTGCAAGAAGCCGAGGACGACCCTGAAGGCCGACTGCCAAGGCCGGCCAGCAAGTCCAACAAGGAGGACTGGGACAGCGGCATCACCTTCACCGCCAAGGCCACTCGTAAGTACACGCCCTTTGTGCTCCACATTAACAATAATGCTTATAGTTGAGGTATCAAGCTTGATTATGTTTGAAAGGGGTCGCAAGTTTGAAGAACATGTTTGCCGCGATATTTATATTGCCAAATATTTTGCAGAATGAATATTGTTATGTAATTATGAGATCGTAGTTCCCTTGCCCTGTGTGTGCTGCTGTGTAAATGTACTATCTAGTGGGATACAGCGGTACTTACGGGATTTTCTTGTTTAGAAGCTTAAACAACCTATAAAAACCAATAATCCAATATGTTGGTGAAGATACAGGGAGGGGGAAGGCGCGCAGATATACAAACGGGCAAAAGTATTTTATTTGTGTTACAAAATACCTCCTTTGTATATAATGAAAAATGCATTTAATTACAACAATGTAAGGTTTTCCTTCATTTCTTTAACCNCAAAATACCTCCTTTGTATATAATGAAAAATGCATTTAATTACAACAATGTAAGGTTTTCCTTCATTTCTTTAACCATTTGGCTTATTTCTTCATTTTAAAAAACCAGAGCGCTATTGTTCCGAAAAAAATAATTTTCAGGAAAAATGATTACTTCCATGTCATATTGATGTGCTTGCCTCCACAAAGTGTCACCGTATAGTGCCCATGTTGACTAAGTTTTATGGTATTGTATGGCACACCTAAGTACATTCTCTGACTTTCGTATTGTTTAATTGCAGAATTCCAAGCAACTCAATCATTTGTTCTTCCTGTACATACAAAAGTTAAAAAAATGATAACAAAACATTGAAGCTGGTGAAAGTATAAGAAAGTCTTGGAGGATCTCTTTTTTATACCCTGTCGTGCCAGAAATTTCAACACACGCCCTGGAATATATATTGAAATTTATAATTAATAAATACGAGAGGTTAGGAATCACTCCCTCTTGAGCTATCGCGGAGGGTTGGGAAAATCTGACGTTTATTAATATCATCAGAGTTATTAGATTCTTGCTGTGGACCTCTCCACTTCCTTAGATAAAAAATTACCAAGGTTTCATTTTGTAATATTTCTGTCAAAAAAATTAATTACGATTTTAAAATGGCATGTCTAGATAATACTTACCTCGACTCTGCAGCAGAGGTTGTGAAGATGCTTTTTGATATCATCCCAGAAATAATATAACCCTGCTAGGAAAATATCATATATTATTAGACCGTTCATTAAATTAATTTCCTTTTAATATTGACCATAAATCAAATTAAATGTATTACCGCCACAAATCATGTTTTGGCCTACTCGAACACACATACAAAATGTCGGACATGAAACTAAAACTGAACCTATATCACTGAAATAAAAAAAAGATACACTACGCAAAAGCTGGAGAAATTTCTGGTTGCTTCAAATTACATCATGACATGAGTTTATAAAGTTTTAGTTGTAATAAACTTATTTTGTAGTTATAGCCACACTAGAGATACTTCTCTACCTCAGCCAATCGGTGGATTCCATAAAAAAATATATATGTCTATTTTTCACGTCCCCGTCAGAACCATATACCTTTCTTGTTATATTATATTCGCCGTTTCTTCATAATTTTTTAATCAAACCTTTAAAAAAATCACCCCATGTTTTACATGTTTCGTTGTTCCCCAAATACCACGTCTCTTAAACGTTTTATACATCTGTTAACATAAACTAATTTCATTTTTGGTTGAAATTGAACTTTCACCAATAAATTATAATATTTTGTTTCTAACTAATACAAATAAACTGAGAGACTAAAGGTGTGTTGGTAATACGTAGTAAGAAATAGTTCTCATCCAAAATATTATTCAACTGAGTACGCAAAAGTACGGTACGTTTCCCCTTTAGTGTAATTTTCTAGAAGTTGTTAAGCTTTGTTTGCATGCGGCGGAGGAATATACTGAAAATAGAACTTTAGCAGGGTTTCAGAAAAGTTTGAAGTAACCATGAATGCACCATATAGTACAGGCTGTTCACGATAAAGTAAAAACTTTTGAAATTAACCTTAAAAAAAAATTACTTCCCCTGCCTGCATATATTTTAAAGGGCGCACATAGTGACCTTCGCCCAGCAAAGTTTGTAACGATGAATATAAAACAGTTCGACATCTTAACTTCGAATAAAAAGTGTTAGGTAACCATTTGTGATAACTTAAATTATTTCTTTAGCTTTCTGATTTTTTTAATGCATCGAAGTGTAAAAATGAGCAAATTTGTAAAATATTTACTTTCCTAATAATTCCACAGCTTCACATGGCCAACGCATGTATAAAATGACGAGGCCCGTGACAACGTTAATTTGACACATGGCGGAAGAATACACAACGTGCATACAAGTAGTTTTTAAGAAGGAGTTTCAGAAAGTGCTCATTTTACCGTGAATAGCCCACAAGTGATCGGAGGGACTGAATTTGCCCACATTCACATTCAGGATCGCCCGCCAGGACTCGTCATCGTAACTCTCCATCATCGACCTTCTCCTGTTCTCGTTCGACGATAGGCACCGCCTTGGTGTAGTGGTCAGCCTACTCGCCTCCAACCAAGGCGAACCGGGTTCGACTCCCGGGGGAGCCACCCGTATTTTCAAAAGCGGGAAACATGGCGGACGTTGCCGTATGGCCGACATGCCTTACATTCCTCTGCTGACCCATCTCTACCCTTGCAAGCTGCCTAAGAAACTCGGGGACGGGCTGTGTGGACCAGCCACAGACTGGTCCTTCTGAGCCTAGCCCTTGTTGGGGCCCAGTAATTGATTTGACCTTCTGAGTGTTGATTTACGGTGGTTGAACGCACGAAATCATGGACTAATAAGCGGTCTCTTGTGAGTAAGTCGCCCGACAACCAAGGAAGAAAGCGCCCGGGAGTAAACTCTGTAAGCTGCCACTTAGGAGCAATCCTAGGGAGTCGGCCGGGTTATGTGAGCGAGCACATGCATGTAGCTCCAAGAGACTGTCCGGTGAATCACTCGAGACTGACGGGACATGGTAACAAATGAGACTGATATCACTGTAAGGTTAACCGTCTTCCATGTTAGAGTGGAAGTCGTTCAGACCTACGAAACTTGACTGTAGTGACAATCAAGTGNGTAAGGTTAACCGTCTTCCATGTTAGAGTGGAAGTCGTTCAGACCTACGAAACTTGACTGTAGTGACAATCAAGTGGAGGGGCATGTTTTCCTAGAGGCTCAAGGTAGTAATACCGGACTGTCCATAAGAAATTAGGCTCTGAAAGTTGTCTCCTGTGATACCTTGGCGGATCAGGTACAGGAGGGGAGGGGGTGCGGAGAGCCGGACATGTTCCGGAAAACATGTCTCACCTTCACTGGTGTCTAATTCCTCGCCGTTAATGGCCGACCAATCAAATCCATTAAATTATTACATATTTGTTTTTGTTATTAAACTGGATTATTTTTAATTAACGGGCGAGACCCATATACGTGGAAGAGGGGACAAAAATAAGAATATTTCACTAGTAAACCAATGTCCGGGAATGTGTCAGATTACCTCGAAGAATACGTTGAGCAGAGCCTTACAGTAGGCAACCATCAGCACACAACAGCCATGCTGATGGCAGATCGTTCAGGCGCCACTGCCTTCGCGAGGGATTTCCAGTGCCGTTCAGACCGCAGTTCGTGAGTGACGAGATGTGGGCGGCTCTTATCGAGGTCTTGAGAGCCGATGAGGGTGAAGCGAGGTGAGTATGGAGCAGTGCCGGAATGAAGGGGCGGGGTAAACGGGAGATCCCCGAGAAAACCCGCCGGCATCTTCCACCACGATTCCCACATGCAAACATCCGGCGAGCGACCCCGCCGGGAATCTAAACCGGTTAGCCTTTCGTGCTAAGGTAGCAGATTGACTTTCTATGGAGGATTGCACCTGACTGCACAACTCATTACGAATTAGTACTCAATCAACCAAAATTAAAGAAAAATTCATATATTTTGCAACACTGTAAAGCATTTGGCTAAAATTTACTTATTCAAACGTTTAAAAAATGTATTAATAAAAGCTTATTTTCAATGAAAATTTAAACTTTTTCCCCGAGTTAACTAGGCCATTTAAAACTCGCGACTTCAAGTGGCTATATATATAATATATATATATATATATATATTGGGCGCTTATTACTTAAAATTTAGTGCTTTATCAGGTCATTTCAGTAAATAACTGAGTTTAAAATTCGTATGTTTGTATCGAGATAACGAGATGTTAGGTTATTATTCATTCCTTATTGTAGGAAAAGAGAAACTGTAAATGCAGCCTTCCAATAGCGTCGCACGGGAGATGACATTCCAAATTTAACTGCAGAAGACGTTTCGGAAAAAAACACGTGCGCCTAGGACATTATGTTTACAAGATCACGACAACAATAAAAAACAAACTCTTTTCGACTTTCCTGCGCGTAAGAACTGACAATGCGAGTTGCTGGAAAAGTGCGTGGCTAACCCGACCTAGGGGTCAGTTTCTGGGTAACTAATATCTGGTAACTTAACCCATGTAAACGATCCTAACCATGCTACTGACGGAGTCGAGCGACTGAGTTTCTGAGGCAAATCGGAGTGGTCGAGTTACTGGCCCACTTGCCAGGCGAGCTATTATACACATGTGAACCAGGCTTCAGTAAGTTCGAACAATTGAACATCGATTTTAGACACTTTGTAATCATATGAAAATTATGAAAATAATTATATATCAGCCTGTAAAGTATTTGTGTAACAATTAATAAAATAAATACAATACATTTATATCAAGTTTTATTTCAAACAATTTCAAAACAAATAACATTACCCACATTGTTGGTATAATAAAGCATAATAAATAAAATGTATGTGTTCATCTGTGATAGTATTTTTGACGTGACATTCTTGATGAAAGTGGTTTATTTATAACGAGACACTTGAATTGTAAAATTGCCACGGCTTCACTCAACACACAGGAGTGAACGTCACCTCATGGGAAAACAAACACTTACTATTTCGNTGTAAAATTGCCACGGCTTCACTCAACACACAGGAGTGAACGTCACCTCATGGGAAAACAAACACTTACTATTTCGCTTATCTAAGCTCTGACTGGTTCTTGACGAAGTGGCACTTTGAGGACTTGACGTCAACTTTGCAGCTTCGCCGAGTAACGTTCCATAAGAAACCGCGTGGCCTAGAGTTGTGAATTGTGAAAAACGGCCCCTGGTCATGTTTATAAAAGTTTCAGGTTAGTATTCGCCGTTATTTCTTTGTACTACAGAAGTCGTACGACAACTGAACCAAAACTTCGNCTAAAAGTTTCAGGTTAGTATTCGCCGTTATTTCTTTGTACTACAGAAGTCGTACGACAACTGAACCAAAACTTCGGCTTGCTTCAGTAATAGTACATTCGTGTTTCTTATTCGGGTTGTTGGCGCGGATGCCCTGGAATGGCGGACCAGACTGCAGCAAGCCCATGGGAGGGGAAAGGTTCAAAAGGAATTAAGGGAGTGGGGGAGGGGGTGTAAATGGCAAACATGGAGGTCGAGCTCGCGCGGAGAGCACAGCTGACTTCGATCGATATAATCGATAGTGCGTCCTTGGCGAGGGAGGATCACTCGTACCCGGACCGCACCGTGCTGCTATCTATCGCCTTTAAAGCGACCTTTAACTGCAAAACCCGCACGTGATACGTTTTTCTCCAGCGAATTTTAAAATGTCAATAGTTCAAGGAGGCGTGTTTTGTCACAGTTAGTGCATTCTTAACTGTTGCCAAAATAAAGACTTTTAAGGCTGATCTACAGTACATTTGGTCGTACCTATAGACATGCCTTAATCTCAAAGTCCGACTATGGTAAACAATTTCATTTTTCGAAAGTGAGCTTTCAGAATCTGACACCAGATAACAATAAATTCAGCTTGCTATATACAAGAGCTATTTGTCTGTTGTTGCTGATGGTAATTTTGATATCGTTGAAGTGGTGATAATTTAATATTTGTGAGATAAGTGATGTGAACGTTTATTCATCTTCATGATACATCTATTTGATTATAAATAAGCTCGCAAATTGACATCCAGGAATAACGTTTTTAAAATTCTCATCCTTCATTTCCAATTGCTAGCCTAAAATCAAACGCAGACATCACTTATCAGGATTCCGCCACGTACGTCTTGAGAAAGTCTAGCTCGCACGTAAACTGTTTACATTTACAGCGTAAACATTCCACGAATGCGCGCGAAACTACCTAAAGTATTTTTCTTTTTCTACGGTCTTAAGACACAACTTGGGAGATAAGTTCAGTTTTTTGAATGCTTTAACTTGGGACACAGGTTGAGTTGGATCACGGGCGGTTGGGACAGCCCCATGACGTCAGAGGGTCACGTGAACCAATTAACGTAACCTTGACTTGACACTTTAATTTGCGGTGTCCTATATCTGGAACGTTGCTTAAGAAGTATCTTTAATGATCTGCACTGCGCGCATTAGAACGTACCATCCAATGGGAAAGGTTTGCTACGTGTGAGAAACATCATTCACCGTTGAAACTATTTTCCCTAGCTCATAAACCACTGCTGCTAGCAAGATAAAGCAGCGACAAATTTTTATTGGTCCCGATGTATGACACAGCGTCGTATTGATATCGTTACAGTTCCGAGCGAAGAATGTGTAGTTGCAACGCCTAAAACTAGATATTTATTTGTGAGTGGTTAAGAGACAAGCTGGGGTAGCGCAATTGTAGATAAGCCTTTAGAGTACTTAAAAAATATCGCAGGGACGCTGCTAAGGAGGAGGGGGGNTGGGGTAGCGCAATTGTAGATAAGCCTTTAGAGTACTTAAAAAATATCGCAGGGACGCTGCTAAGGAGGAGGGGGGAGTGTTGGTGGTTGTAACTCCTCATTTTTGCCCATTAGGTTGTCAACTGTTAGCAATGAAATTATTAATNGGGGGGGAGTGTTGGTGGTTGTAACTCCTCATTTTTGCCCATTAGGTTGTCAACTGTTAGCAATGAAATTATTAATAGTCCTCTAGTTGGGATAAAGAATATGCAGCTGTTGTCCACTATGATGCATTTTATTATACAGCGAGGTAATTTTCTCGTGCCATTTTCCCTAATTGTTTTCCTTTCCTTCATTTCAGTGAATATATACTTTCCCCCTCCCCTTGATAAATTTCTGGCTACGCCACTGCAATAGCACACATTGTAGAATATTTTCTTTAGAACACATTTCCTTGTTCGCGTTCTTTCAGGCCTGGGCTATCAGTGTCATGACTAAACATACACAGTTTCAACGATAATCACATACACAGCACACGCTCAGTGGCTTTGGTGCGATTGATGTATCGCTGATGACATTTGTTCGATTATGTTGCTCACTTTTAGTGGCGAGGAAAATATGGTTGGTGTAGTTGGTAGCGTTCTTTCGTCATAAATAAGTATTTTAGATACAGCTGAGGCGGTTTTAAAATACTAAATAAGTTTTTTTTTCACTTTTTTTTGTTAATGTCGCTTAAATTCATTCTAAAACCTTCGTGATTGCGATGCTCCAGATATAAACAAAGGAAAATATCTGCCCGGAGAACAAAGTCAGTGCATACAAACGTTTCTGTTCCATAAACAAGTTTATAACTTGACAACGCAGTAGAGCATTCGGAGTTTCTCATTGGCGGAACACCGGCTCACGGTAATAGTAACAAGCTAGGTTGAACCAGGTTGAACTCTTCTTGTTACTAATACTTAGAAACCCGGACATTTCGTCTGAGAACAAGCTAGCCTTAAAAAAACATGTACATTTGACTTTTTTTTCGATTGGACCGCTGTTTGTAAGACACGGTTTCGACGAATAACGGCCAATAACGAACCTGCAGGGAAACAAGGACCATGGGCTACTACCTAGTCTGTGTACATCAGCCAATGAAGAACAACTAACTGAGGCTTGAGTACACAAAGGACAGTGGAGTCTAACTTGTTCCCAGATGAATCCGCGAAATTCTCTACTAATACTACGTTTAGGAAAGGGCTTATCCCTACGCGCGGCTGTAGCTTGTCGTATTAATTTACACGATGTTAAAATCGTGTATAATTTACCAAGTTATGTTTGTGTAAATTGTATCCGGTCTTTTAGCATAACACCCTACACTGCAAAACACTTTGTAGTATATTTACAATTATAGCAGGAACAATATTTGTCATGTTTTTCAAAAAGTATTTTTTTATACACCGAGGTACCTCTCACGTTTTGCATCTAACGCATAATCATAAGAAAGTGTAAGATAGCCAACTGTAACGCCACGGTATGTTACATGCAGGCGTGTTGCCAGTTCTCAGCGAACATTTTACACGCTATCACTCAACTGCAGGTATTGAACTCCATGCTATAACGTGTTGTGCTAACTATTGGAATTCTAACGGCTTATTTGAAATACAGTCTTATCATTTGACAGTCTAATCACACCTCTTGAGGCTGGACCTGAAGATGCTCTGGCAAGACGATAGACTAAAGATTAGATAGACAGGTTATCGTCTTCTGCGCATTTACCCAAAATTAATCTACCCCACACCAATAAAACTGTCGAAGTCATATGATCAACAATGATTAACGAAAGGCAAGCCTTCCTATATGAATAACAACTTTTTACCGATTTGAATTAAATGTAATTGCACTAAAAATTTGTTAGAGAAAATATACGAACATCTTAAAGCATTTATTTACATAAACCGTGTGCTGACCTAATTTTTACTGCGAAAATATTAGAATAGCTAATATTTTACCAATTTACTCAATCTTATACTTATATGCGTTATAAATACAGAAATAAAAATAAATAATTTCAGCTTTCACTAATGTTTACCTAACACATTGGATTCCTCGTTAAGACATCGAACTACTTTATTTCTGTCGTTACCAACTTTTCCATGGGCATACCAGTCAGTGTTCCCGTTGAAATAAATGCAGACTTGGGCAGTGATTGGATTTGTATATGAAGCGGTAATGTGATGTCTGATGTGGGGACATTTATGTACGTGTGTTTACGATATACACTAAAGAGCCAAAAAAAACTGGTACACCTGCCTAATATCGTGAAGGGCCCTCGCGAGCACGCAGAAGTGCCGCAAGACGACGTGGCATGGACTCGACTAATGTCTGAAGGTATGCAGGAGGCAATTCACACCATGAATCCTGCAGAGCAGTCCACAAATCCATATGAGTGCGAGGCGGTGGATATCTCCTGTGAACAGCACGTTGCAAGGCATCCCAGATATGCTCAATAATGTTCCTGTCTGGTGATTTAGGTGCCAATGGAAGTGTCTAAAGTCAGAAGTGTGTTCCTGGAGCCACTCGGTAGCAACTCTCGACGTGTGGGATGTTGCATTGTCCTGCTGGAACTGTCCACGTCCGTCGGAATGCACAATGGACATGAATGGGCGCAGGTGATCGGACAGGAGGCTTACGTATCTGTCACCTGTCAGTCATATCTAGACGTATCAGGGGTCCCATTTCACGCCAACTGCACACGCCCCATACCATGGCAGAGCCTCCACCAGCTTGAACAGTCCCCTGTTGACATGTAGGGTCCATGGATTCATGAGGATGTCTCCATACCCGCACATGTCCATCCGTCCGATACAATTGGAAACGAGACTCGTCAGACCAGGCAACTTGTTTCCAGTCATCAACAGTCCAATGGCGGTGATGGCGGGCCCAGGTGAGGCGTATAGCTTTGTGCCATGCAGTCAACAACGGTACACGAGTGGGCCTTCGGCCCCGAAAGCCCGTATCAATGGTGGTCCGTTGAATAGTTGGCACGCTGGCACATGTTGATGCCCCAGCATTAACATCTGCACCAATTTGAGAAAGTGTTGCACGTCTGTCACGTTCAATTATTCTCGTCAGTCGTCGTTTGTCCTGTTCGTTCACGATCTTTTTCCGGCCTCAGCGATGTCAAAGATGTGATGTTTTACCGGATTCCCGATATTCACGGTATATTCGTGAAATAGTCGTACGCAAAAATCGAAATTTTATCGCTACCTCGGAGATGCTATGTCCCATCTCTCGTGCGCCGACTATAATACCACGTTCAAACTCACTTAAATCTTGATAACCTGCCATAACTATAATCACCTTCAGAAAAACATCATTCAGAAATAACAAGAATAGATAATATGATGTTAAAATTGTTTAAAGTAATGACATTGATGGCATAATTTGTCCTATAAGATATGGATTCATCAACGGAGTACCTTTAATTGTTTAAGTTACTATGAGGAATAATTGGGACTTAATTATTGTTTGCCGTCTGCAATGACTGCAGGAGCAATAAAGTGCGAGATGTTAGAAGAGAAGCGTGTCTTAAACCATTGTAGACAATCGTCAACATGTTTCACGGGAAAGTTATATTTGACCAGTGCTGTACTCTGCGAGGCTCAGTGCACAATGATGTTCGCTGTGAGTAACTGATTCCTAAACCTACTACTGCTCTACGTTATCACTGGTTCATATATGCTGTTCACGGTAAACTGAGTACTGCTGAGGCCCTAGTTACTTTTATCTTATCAGCCAATTTTTATCTTTCCACCACTTTTTAAGATTAATAATGTCATGCGTGTAATAAACACGGTGTATATATTTCACCGGACTTGAAAGTTAACGTCTATGGCTACAATATAACATATTTATTGGCTATTATTCCAAATGAGAGAGCTGCAAAGAATGTTCACTTTACCGTGAACNTGGCTACAATATAACATATTTATTGGCTATTATTCCAAATGAGAGAGCTGCAAAGAATGTTCACTTTACCGTGAACAGTCTATATCAATGTTCACCGTACACAAAGACTACAGCTTTTTGGTTGCGATTACGAAATAAGTTCTTTACCGGCGTAAGTACAGCACGCGTCAAAAAAATATCTAATTTGCAACTCTATTAATGTTAAATTAACATGGGAACGAAACTGTTGAAGTATAGTTAGATCAAGAAAAAAAAATCACATTTTCAGAAATGTTATCGCAAACGTAAGTAATGATAAATAAATATGTAAATACAAGATTGCCTCGATGTTAATGGCATGTTTGTAGCCCGAGGTGAAAGCGATGCGGTACAGCGCGCAGTGGTGAAATATCTCGATGCGGCTAATGAGAAACTGTTCCTGGGTGCGAATGAGGCGTGTTTCAGCGGGATGATGCAAGCTGATGTGCTCGGCGGTCGCTGCAACCGAGTGATAACAGACGTCAGCTGTTTACTGCAAGTCCTATGGGGGGAGGTGGAGGGGCTGGAAGCACGCTGAAGGTAACAACAGACGCGAAGACGATGAAATAGGAGGGGGGGGGGGG
>NQII01000329.1:205403-288329 GCA_002778355.1 Clitarchus hookeri | reverse complement strand
CCACGGCCAGCTTAAACCAGTGTAGAGAGACAGGTGTCGATTGTAATCACCGCAGAGAAAGGTCAAGCCAAAGTAGGAGCGTGTGAAGGCCATTACACGTGTCCTGCTGCGTAGTCTCCTGCCCACCTCCCCCCTTAGCAAGCCAAGTAAAATTTGTAAGCGCCGAGATATCACGAGATATCCAGGAACAGTTTGCCTGAAGTCAGAAAACACACACCGCAGAAGAAATAGCTGACAAGCTGGAAAGTGGTGCTGAGAAACCCCCCTCCCCCTAGCTAACCACGGGACAATGTGGACACGCACCGCGAAGGAATAAGCTGACAAGCTTTGAAAGGACACCACCCACCCCCTCACTCAACAACAAGGGGACGCGTGCAGGAAATTAGGGAGAGAGGCTAGAAAGGATATAAGCCTCTTTGCGGGGAGGATAGGCGATTGAAGATTACCGCACCGAGAGGTTAGTCGGCATCAGTGATCAGTTGAAAATCAGTCGCGCAGAGAGCGGCCGGGGGATATCGGACGACCCCCGGCCATAGCAGTACGTCAGTAGGGACGATCAGTCAGTTGAAGATTACCGCAGAAAGATAGCAGTATGTCAGTAGAGCTGGAAAGTTCGTCAGTACAGCGCAGAGATAGTTAGGCTAGGAGATCGGAGCCCGGCCACGTCCATCAGTCGAAGCAACGAGCAGCAGGTAGCGCAGGAGTTCGGTACTGCCACCCCGGAATGCGCAGATAGTAAGTCGCGACATTAAGGGGTCAGCCAAATCGGGATGCGAGATGTGAAACGCGAAACGCAGGGCAGAGTCAGAGACAGTTACCAGAGTCACGTCGGACGAGAGTTAACCAGCCAGTTACCGCATAAGTCAGTCAGTTTCCAGTCAGTCAGTTGCACCGCACCGAGAAGGCGGAGTCGAGTCGTGAACTTCACCAAGAAGTGCCATGTCGAGCAAGTGGGATTGTCCAGTGCAGCCGGTATCCGCGAAGGATGGGTGGGGCCCACGGGGCCCTTCGCCGGGACGTGGTAGGGTAGTAAGCAGTCAGTTACTACCCTACGCCGAGAACGGGAGCGAGTTGTGAGCCCACCGAGGGGCGCCACGTCGAGAGGAAGCCAGCTGAGTGCAACAAGCCAACCACATAGGGCCTTTAACCAGGCCATCCAACTCACCAGAGCTCAACTGCCGGGTCAACTACCACGCAACATGTGCAGATAAGTAACCCCGTCGTCACTCAGGGACCTGTCCTGACACCTAATGCCCCTNCCGCGAAGGATGGGTGGGGCCCACGGGGCCCTTCGCCGGGACGTGGTAGGGTAGTAAGCAGTCAGTTACTACCCTATGCCGAGAACGGGAGCGAGTTGTGAGCCCACCGAGGGGCGCCACGTCGAGAGGAAGCCAGCTGAGTGCAACAAGCCAACCACATAGGGCCTTTAACCAGGCCATCCAACTCACCAGACCTCAACTGCCGGGTCAACTACCACACAACATGTGCAGATAAGTAACCCCGTCGTCACTCAGGGACCTGTCCTGACACCTAATGCCCCTACAGCATCAGAAAAGTAACCATAACATTGTAACCAAACTTTCAGGCATTGAACTCGCAGGGCGTTTATATGTGAGAAAATCTTCGGCAGAAAGCATGTGTAAATTCCCGCAACAGTGCCGGGAATGTATAAGTAAAGTCCCGTTCAATGAACCTGTTACAATCTAAGAAGTCGTGATGCAGTCATTGTGTGATTTACCCTAAAATCCCAGGCACCCTATAGTCTGTGCCTGGAGGAATTAACTCAAACCCTATGAACCACTCTGTGTGCCACAGGTGGGGAATAGCGTCAATTATTTATGCAATATTTGCTGCATCTCTGCGGCTCGAATTTTAAATGTTTCCTATATTATTTGTAAATTAAATTTTGAACTACAGCGCACTTAGATTTGTGACATAGCCAGTGATGTTTTTATTTAATAATATCTATTCCATCAGACATGTACAAATTTTAACTTCAGATAATGATAACAGTGTTACAGGATGTATAATTTATTAGTTTGAAAACTGGGTTACAAGTATTGAAAAACAACGAACTTCAGAGTTTATTTGCATTAGCAAAAAAAAAAAATTCAACTTCCTGCTGTTACGTTATGACCAATTTGATTTTCTTTTCATTGTGTTTAAAAAAAACNTATTAGTTTGAAAACTGGGTTACAAGTATTGAAAAACAACGAACTTCAGAGTTTATTTGCATTAGCAAAAAAAAAAATTCAACTTCCTGCTGTTACGTTATGACCAATTTGATTTTCTTTTCATTGTGTTTAAAAAAAAAAACTGTTTAAATGTTTCAGATGACATAGACTTCATAACGTCTGCTGACGATAAATAAGTGGGCGAAAATACACATTTTACAGCTTTGTGTGTACCGTTATCATCCTGTTGCTCAGAATTTAGATTAAATAAAATTTATTTTGTATTTGCTAAGTTATCAGTGTCAATATTTAACGAAAAACGTATAAGATAGCTTTTACTGTACCGTGTTTAGGTCTATTTTTACAGTACCCTATTTTGTATTTCAAGCATATTTATGATAATACAAACTGTAATTGCTGCACAAGCTGCAATAATGTCCATCAGGATATCATCAGCTCATTCACCTCGTCGCTCTTAATAATGCATATTGTCATTGTTTGTTTTAAATACATAATTTCGTTGGGAGTGAAATCAGGGTTTAAAAAAATTTTGTTTAAACCTCAAAGAAAAGAGGAATACATATATTTCGAAATAAAGGGAAAATAAATTTTAAACATATACGTAAAACAATAAAATATCAAAAGTAACAAACAACTTTTTTGATAGTAATCAATTAGGACAAGTCGTAAATAACGTAAATGCCATTTTGTTAAAAACAATGGACGTATTACATCCGCAGGTTTTTAATTTTCTTGCATGATTTTGAAATCTGGAATAAACTATAACAGAAAAACTAGCACTTATAACAAGGTTAATAGTGAAACATAACATTTATCCTTCCGCCCCTTCAAAAAGGGAACTATTAAAAATATTATTTTGAATTTTTTTATTACATAACTTAAATAGTTTTCCCAGTGTTTTGTAAGAAGTATTCCATAAATGTTGGTGTTGGCCTTTTAGTTTCCAATGCACACTCTATGTAAAATAATGATCCTAAACAAACAACAAATTGAAACTGCGGTGGATCTCGAATGTAATCACAGGGTAACGCGATGTGAAACACCCGGGGTTGTGTACATCACAACAGCTAGCTTCCCAATTGCACTGGAAGAAACACGAACCTCTGCTTCCTAAAGACTTGTCTGTCAGCTCCTCGCACCACTTCTGTTCATACTCACTGCTGACGTGCTCACAGCTATCACTGTTGTAAATCAGATCTCGCTGGGATTCCATACACGATGTGCAATTGGAACGCTAATATTTGATAGGCCTACGTTATGAATTAGCTGATGAGTGAGTTAACAAGCATAGTGTACAATATTTGTGGTATGTTAATAATTAAATAGTTTGCATGATACATTTATCAAGGGCTTAGCCGTAATGAACAACTCAATGATGAAAAAACGTTTTGTGAGGCGCCAGCAACTGTACAACTGTATTTGTTGACTGCCATCAACTGTGATTTGGGAGAAGTTGGTCTCTGATGAAAGGACTTCGTCTACAGCTGTGCGATATCCACTTTTTAATATCGTTTCGAAACATGTTGACCATAGCGGTATCGGCGCGATATATCGCTCCCGGAGAGTATTAAAAATTGATGGCGATACATCGAAAACATCGGTTATATTAGTACCGGAAATATCGGCATAGCAAATATCGCATATCACCAACATAGCATTTCGCAAACATCCATATCGGCAACATCGCATATCGTAAACATCCATATCGCCAACATCGCGTATCGTAAACATCGCACAGCACAGACATCATACATCACCGGAATCGTATTTTACTAGTATCCAATATCACCAACATCGCATATCTCTAATATCCAATATCGTCAATATGGTTTAATGCGATATATTGCTGTGAACTGTTGGAACACGCCGCAGTTTCGATATTTCAGAAGTATTGTTTCGTGATGGTTATACAGCCGTATCGCACAGCTCTAACTTGGGCCGTGAGTTGAGGTGGACTGCAGGTGACTACGACAACTGCCTGCTGTCACCGTTGCCACGGCCAGGCCGGGTTGTCACGCAGTACTCTAGGCCTGCCGACAGCCTCGACGACTTGCCCACAGCAGCCGAAGTGTCCTTACCCTGGCGCCGAGGAGCCGACGGCGGTATGTCCTTCTCCTCTACCTCCCCACACCACCTGCCATTCCCGTTGACGTAGCTGCCGTAGACACTGCACCTGCGCACTGGCCACGCCCCCTGGTTGGTGGAGGCACCCACCTCGGACTGATGGCTGTTGGAGGGCATTGGCCAGTACGACCACTGTGCTCCTCGTCCAATCACACTGCAGCATTCAGCCTGCGTGGTGTGATGTGAGGAGCCGGTGCTAGGAACTCCACCTCGCAGGGGGCCTCGATGCTGCACTTAGCCAGTGCTCGCTTCAGCTTAGTGAGGAGCCAAGTTTACTTGCTGGCTGACGTCATTCAGAAGGCTGCCATATACACCACACGCGACACACCCCATGTCTGTCCTGGAAACATCTCCACAAATCTCTATTGGCTTGGTCATTTTGCAAAACGCTGTGGACTACTTTTACAAACGTAAACTGTACCGCACTTACGAAGGAAAAATATTCCATCTTTATGCGAAATCCTACTTTACAATAAATTATTTCTAGTGTGATGTGCTGGGATCCAACTGCTTTTGCACTTAATTTTGATTTGCATTTTACTTGCTTTATTTCCCCAGTTCAACTGTAGGTTATCTTCAAGTCCTAGCCAAACACTTTAGTGTGATTTCTTTTCAAAAGAAAGATACATAATCAGCTAAGTTCTGCTAAACGAATATTGCGCACAGCTGGCAAGTAAACTGATTCCCATAATAGCGCCATAATAGTCGCACTTCGCTCGTAAACGCCGAAGTATCAACAAGGCATAGGTCAGGATGCGTTTCGATACTAGCTTTCTTTGCCTTGTGTATTACAACCCAAGCCGTTTGCCTAGGAAAAGTAATTTTGGAAAGCTGCATGTTTGTAGGGAATACTGTAGTGGCAGCAAGTTGCAATTGTAAAACTCGCCCCCAGCATGGATAGACACTTAGGTGGATGAGCTTTATGATCAGCATCGCCTGGATATCTGGGCACTTGGCGAAGGAAGCTCACCCACTAACTGGCTCGTATAGTTCGACAGGTATACAATACCTCGAGCACTTAAAGCAACTTCTGTATAACATATGATAGATTTGTATAAGCATAACTGGATTATGTAAGAATAGGGATTGAAAAATACCCACCATTTCTTGCATCATGCAAAGACATTTTCTTCCTATATGAGTTATTTTGATACTGCAGTGTTAATGAGCTTCTTTTCAGAAATATATATTCAAAATTTTTTTCATATAATCACTGCGTAATATTGGAAAATTTACTACTCAGTTTTACGAAAGATAAATGGTCACACATTTATTAGTTTGTGTTACTTTATTGCACGTGTGCACTACCATAAATACAGATGCGATTTATGAAGTAACAAACCGATAAACCACGCTGAGAGTATTTAGTTCTTCAGACCGAAGAAGTCAGCTTTCCGTGCTCGAGGGACAGTCGAGTAATCATACCTCTCGTCCGAGGATTGTGCGCCTGATTAGTTTGCGAAGTAAACCATCTCCCCAGGTAGTCTATGCACGAGACAGATATGAACATGACATGCATCTTGTAAAATAATAGTTTGTGCGAACACTCGGCTCTGTTTACCCATCCCTGTCGCCTATAGTGGCACGCAAGCTAGAGTATAAGTCACTCATGTAGCATAAACATGCCTGCTGATCATTAGCCTGCCCACGCGATACACTTCACCAACTGCTTCACCACAAGTGTGATAAAGAAGCGCCATGACACAATCAGGACTGCTTCCACTGTGCACAAGGTTTAATATATTCTCTTCAGGGCACGCAGTGTAAGTAGGTACTGAACGTATATTTCAGAAATCCTTTGGTTTTTCATAAATGGTGCTGAAGTTCTCACGTGACATTCTGTGGATAGTCTATCTTGTACCTCTCGGTGCGAAGCAATCCACAGAGGCCGAATACAAACACATTTGGCACAGAGTTGAACTTTCTGCACACCGGTAAGTTTTAATTAGTTCATATTTACTTAATCATGGTATGGTACAAAGTTATTTAAGTAAAAACTAATTTTTAACAAACTACTGAATATCTCAACAAAATGGAGAAAACAATTTGATAAATGTATCGTTTTATATCAGGACAAACTTCTAGCCGTCATGAAGTACATACAAGTCCAGTCAGCTGGCCGCCTCGAGCTGGGATGGGATCAGAGTTCTTACCTGCAGACAGGAACGAGACAGGCTCAACAAGACTTTTTTGTATTAAAAGGAGCAAATTACCTTTTTTGATCGTTTGCCGTAAAAGTGTCCATAGGTTGTCCCAAAATTCAGCAACCATACAGTTTTATGTGTCCTGTTAGAAAAAACACATTTTATGCATAACTCACATATACAGCAGATGCTGCAATTACGCTAGTATTAATTTTATGATGCTGATAAATGTAAGTACTAGTATCGGTTTGGTTGGTGATGCACATCATTAATTATTTTGACATAAACGACGGCTTTGAAGTACTTTGAACAGTCAGTCAGACCCACTTTGGTGGACTGCGAATATTGTACGATATCACACGATGTATGGAACAGTGTTTAAAAGAAGTTTGTAAACAGTCTTATGCCCTCTTTTCTTTCGTGTTATGCAAAGTTGTGTAATATGGAACTAACCGTAAAACATTTATCGGTTGTTTCTGCCACAGATTTTTTCCCATCAGTATCATAAGTAGCTTAAAATAATATAAGATCATTAAAGATATCATTAATATTAATGAAAAATTTTAATATGTTGTATGTTATAACAATGCACTAAAATAAGTAATATTACACTATTTATTTTTGTGTAAAATTAAAAAAGATCTTCTAGTATTCTTTATCTAAAATTCATTAAAATATATATCGGAAGTATGAATAAATATATAATTATATAAAATTACATTTAATATAGAAGCAAATAACAAATATCACATGGAGCTTTATAAAATGGCACACATAAATATATGTCATTAGTAATTCTTTCTTTTAAAACGCCATAAACAAAATTTCCAACACTTATTTTAAAAAACTACTTCAATTTTTAAAAATCTATGTAAGTAAAATAATTTGTGTGATAAAATAACTTATTAATATCTATGCTCCAGAGCTGTTTAGAAATAATTTCTTTTATTCCATTGTTAACTAATGTAATTCTTACATTACAGTCACCCAAAAATAGATGAAAGAATGCATTGGTTACAAACATCTTTTATATTAGTATGAAATCATGCTCTAACAAAATCAAGCACATAAAACTGAATTTTATTAAAATTATCTTTTTTATTCCAACTAAAGACTTAATTTAACAACATTTCTTAAAATCTGTAACAAATCGATAATTTAGAATAGTTAATAATTTTTATTTTATATCAACAGCAATATTAGCTTCATATTCAACAATAGGCCAGATACTTCTCATATTTAAGTAACAATTTTATCACTGTCTAATCTTAAGTTATTTTATTTCAATTTTAATGATGATATACAAATAAAAAATTATTATTGTATAAATTTTCTTAAAAATTAATTTTATAATTTCCTTTCCGACAAATATTAATATCATATATAAGAAATTCGAATGCATATCTTATAGGATAAATTATGCCATTATTGTCATTACTTTAAACAATTTTAACATCATACTATCTATTCTTCTTATTTCTGAATAATGTTTTTCTGAAGGTGATTATAGTTATAACTTTATCATGGCTGACATTATTCTGAGGTAATCTGTTGCTTCGATAATAAAGCCATGTTTACAAATATAAATCCTGGGAAAATAATATGAGTGAGAATTGGAGCATCCAATCATACATGAATTCTTATGTCATCTTAAGTTTCTTTATATTCTAAGATATTACTAATATCTTTAGCATTGAATCAGGGACTTATTTTATGTAAAATAAATTAATCTTAATGATTATTAAATTTAGCACGCATTTTTCATATCTACAATTAATGTCATATATAATAGAAATTTAATCTATATATTTATAGATTTTGTAATTTTTCTGTTATTTTCATAGAGATTAACATTTAAAGTTTCATAATCCATATTTAAACATAAAAGGTGAATAAAAATATAAACTTTAAAACAACAAAAAGTTAAGAGAACTGATAACATAAATTTTAAATGTTATTATTATTCAAACAGTTATAATCTTCAATTTTATTTCTTGATTAATTTTTACATTCACAATTACAGTAATATACCCGAAACCTTTCCCCTTGAAGTGAGAACACATATTTTTTAAATTTTCAATATCTCCATTAATTAAATATTTTTAAACATAATAAAAATAGTATCATCTTGTTTAAATTTACATTTAAAATGTAAAATTTATTCCGAATTGATTTTGGTACTTTCATGTTTTTGGCAAATAAAATGTTTATGTCTTCCTTTTGTAAAATATTCCTTTTTTTTAGTTATATGGATTCTTTTCACATTCATCTAGCAACATAGTATTTTCATTATATCTTTAATTAACTATAATTTTATTTTAATGTTTTAAATAAATTCTTAACTTGATTTCAAAATAATTGTGTTTTTTTAGATTATAGAGTAAATATATAATTTATTACTTTTTACCGTTTTATCAGATATTATAATTCGTGTCATTGTATCACAGCTGCAAGGTCCTACTTTTGTTGCATTATAGTATCGGGTATATATTTCCATTCTTATTAATTTATTTTTCATCAAAAATTTTACCTTGGAGATTCCAATAATATTTTTAATAGTGTGTTACAAAAATTTTATAATACAAGTGGATTCAATTTTAATTTAATTTCTAAAATTCTTACATTAAAGAATAGGTTTTTTTTTGTGTTTATTATAACAAATATTGTCTCACTTGAATTATATTTAATATAATAAAGTCCCCCAATATATACAATAATACTACATTATATTATGTTAGTATGATTGGACTGTGTCCATTGCCGACCATGAGAAAAAAAAAATTAATATCTCACACTCACAGAACTCAGCACGACAAAAAATGAAAAAAATATTTTACAACATCACACACACATAATTAGGAAAAGATGTTCCCTTGTAAACCATATATATGACGAAAGACGGATGAACAACTATTTAATAAGTTCACAAACAACTCATCATCGTAGAGTTTTTGTGAATTATTCAGATCGTTTCACCTTCCGAAAGCAGTGTCATGACTTCGGTTATTTTCATACTTGTTAGAATACCTTAATATCGCTGTCACTGCATGGTAGCTGAAAGCCCAGTGTAATGCATTTCGCACTGCAGTCTTTCCACTTAGAGACAGAAACTGAGAGTAGAAACTGCTGGGCCGTTCTAGCAGAACACTCATCGTAGATGCGTGCATGTTATCGCTACTAGACTCTGGTAGTGTGAGTTTCACGGTAGTTTGCACGTGACCTTGTATGGAGCAGGGAGTGGAAGCAACATCATCCACTGCGCATAAGAATGGAGGAAAGCATGTCAGTGCCATCATATAGCGTAGTGAAAAAATCAAATTAAGGACTTAGAAGTGCATGTTGGATATTCGATAGATTTATTGTACTTAAAACTTAGCCACTGTTTCCATATTGTATTTAAATAAGTGACTTTATCGTGCCGTACGTTTTGATCATTATTTGTAGCTGGCATTATTATATAAATCGACTAGCTTAAACATCTGAATATCGCACAGATGAATAAACTAGTTCTTATTCATTATGGTGGTCTGATTTCAGAATTTAAAAGGTGTTTAAAATACACAACTTTATATTCTGAACTTCAGAAATGCCAAACACTTTGTAGCAGGGAATTTATCTGGATTTCACGTATTTATATGATCAGAATCTTGCGTTTAGAGTCAGGATTTCACCACCTTGAAAAATTTTAGACAATATATTATATAAAAGTGGTTTTAATTTTCAAAACGTTAAATGCTTTATGGCTTATTCCGGTTAAAAAAGTGACGTATTACTTTGTATTGTGTTAATATTAAGTCGCCAACATATTTATACGTTTATTTTTTTTTTTCAGTTTTGTAATTTTATAAATATACTTGCAAATGGTTGTTCTTATATTACCAGTTACATCTGCTTCCTACTGTATTGCTTAGAATCGCTGAATTACACGTTTGGCACCTGCTTTGCAGCAATTACCATCACATAACTCCTTTCGAAATATTGAAAATTATCATTATTATAGCTTTCGGAAACCTGGAGGCCTTGAGAACATCTATAATCTGTGAGCACTTTTAAAGACCTAGTTACTTTTTCCTTTCAGCCTTTTTTTTATCCTTTGACCACCATTCTAAAGAAATATTGCCATGTAAGTAATAAACACAGTTCGCATGTTCCATCGCACTCGGAAGTTAACGTCTAAGGCTTATATAAAATATATTTATTAACTGTTATTCCAAATGAGAGGGCTTTCAAAAGTGCTCATTTTACCGTGAATAATCTATACAAGAGCTAATTTGCAGGACGTCTAGCCCATTTAGCAAGTTGCTGACTAATTGTTTACGCATTTGGAGATACGGAAGCACGTTCCGTGTTCGCAAGTACAACAAGTTGCACAGAAAACCAGGGGACTATAGATATTCTCAAGGCCACAGTCTTCGCAAAGAACTTTCCTCCTGTTGAACAAATGAAAGCTGAATGTTTTGGTAAAGCTGAGAACAAAACAACCCCACGCGATGCTGGACGTCACAACAAGGTTCTTTCTATTCTTCGCGCAGCGAATGAGTAAGTCGTTGTCCTAATTTAGCATACTACTTCCTTATAAATAGTTATTCATAGCCTGTTGTTTTCTGGCAACAAGCTTACCATCAGTTTACAGGGATGCCGTGCATCAACCAACGAGCCGGCTCTCGTCTTCTTTTATCTGTCAGTCAATTGGTTTAGAATCGGCCATGATTGAAAAGTACAATAATCAAACACTTTTTGGATAAACCAAATGCAATGATTTCTAAAATATAAATAGCCAAATACATGGTCAATAATTAGGAGAAACGACAAGACGAAGTAGTAAGAGCACATTGAAGACAGTGCTACTGGAAAACTCACAGCAGAGTGCGAACAAACAATAGATGATTGCATCTGCCTAGTTCGCATTGCCCCACAATAAGTGACCCATGCTTGTGGCAAATTATCCTTCAACTAAGTCATCTGAACAGACCATCCCCAGTGACCTGTTCGAGAGATGACGAACAGATCACTGGAGAAGATAACATGCAGACCACGAGCAGGGGAAATATAAAGAACGCATTTTAAAAAAAGGAAACCATATAGTTAATTGTTAGTAAAATGAGAAATTAGGGAAATAAAACTGTATAACAAAACAGTAAAATAAGTAAAATAACAAATTCAGGTTTCTACATCTACTGTTTTTTGAAGAAAAATGTTTACAAGAAAAAGAACGCCCCTTTTTTTTTTTACAAAAAACATCTGTCTACGCCACTGGCTACGAAGATCTAATAACCTTACTGACGCCTTCTACGAAATTAGGGGCAATAAAACAAATGTTTTGTCAGGTTGTTGCCCAACGAAGAAAGTTGTTGATTGGAGTCAGCAAACGATAATGCCGAGATGAACGAACCAGGCCATACTTCCAGAGAGTGTAAATATCGTGTACATATAAACATCGCCATAGCAACTAGAGATACAGAGACGACTGCTTCAAATTTGCCCTGTTATAGCTACATAACACTAGAAGAAACAAGCTACATAACAATAGAAGGAACAAGCAACATAACACTAGAGGTAACAAGCTACATAACACTAGAAGGAACAATCTACATAACACTAGAAGGAACAAGCTACATAACACTAGAAGTAACAAGCTACATAACACTAGAAGTAACAAGCTACATAACACTAGAAGTAACAAGCTACATAACACTAGAAGTAACAAGCTACATAACACTAGAAGTAACAAGCAACATAACACTAGAAGTAACAAGCTACATAACACAAGAAGGAACAAGCTACATAACACTAGAAGGAACAAGCTACATAACGGTAGAAGTAACAAGCTACATAACACTAGAAGGAACAAGCTACATAACACTAGACGTAACAAGCTGCANAACATAACGGTAGAAGTAACAAGCTACATAACACTAGAAGGAACAAGCTACATAACACTAGACGTAACAAGCTGCATAACACTAGAAGTAACAAGCTACATAACACTAGAAGTAACAAGCTACATATCACTAGAAGGAACAAGCAACACNCTAGAAGTAACAAGCTACATAACACTAGAAGTAACAAGCTACATATCACTAGAAGGAACAAGCAACACATCGCCGATGGCTATGTTTGAGGGGAGGCGAAACAGTATAGCGCGCTCTTTTCATAGTTTTCACATTTTACATTAATGTTTAAACAACGCACGGGGGGAAACTTACTGAACGGGAATAAAATAGTGCAAAAGTCATATAATCGCAAGATAAATGTTTTCGGATAAGAAACAGAGCTAAGAGTTTTACAGAAAGAAAAATATTGATGTGTAAGATAGCAGATAATTAGATAACTCTGCGTTGAAATCTTAGTTTCTGGAATAGTCGCAAAAGTAATTTGTGTAACTTTAATGACATTATCTTTCCTTAAGTGGCTTGACTGCTGTGTGGAAATCCAATACATCCCCCTTTGATGCTTTAAGGATCTTCAAAGCAATAAAAAGAAGAAGAATTCAGCATGGAGTTGCTTGCAATTATGCCACCTCCAATAGTGTGTTATTCTGCCGAATTATGGGGTGATTTTTGGTGGTCAGGTTTCCATAGCAGAGTATTTAATTTCAGGAACCCTCCCAAAAACGGGGCTGATATAGTTAACCTACACAGTTATGCTTCAATCATAGTGACTGGATAAGTATGGCGTGATAATAATACCGTGTGAATATTTTCTATCTGTTTTGAAGAATATATGGCGTATATTTCAAACATATGGAAAGAGAGCATATTAAGAAATTTTGTCCCTTGACTATACGGCTAAATAGCACTGATTAACGGTGAAAAGTTATTTAACCAACACGGTTTTAATTTAATGCTCATTAAAACATTATCTAGGGTGCTTGTATTTAATTCAAAAGGAAAAATATTCAAAATACTTTTAATACTTTTAAATATATGTTTCGGTAAACTGGTGTGATTTTATTAGGGGCTTTCTCTCGTTATTTAACGAAAATAACAGCTATTTTTTAATTTTATTAGATTTTATAACTTTTATTGCTTATTCTTTACCAGCGTATCTATTAGTAATTCCGTGATGGAAATCTTATGATATTCTCTTATGATTTTCTCTTATGGGACTTGATGTAGTGTTGTGTGTTGCAGTTCCCAGATAGTCGTGTAAACTGAGGAATGAGTAGACTCAGACAATGAATACTCTGCTAATATTGTCTTGTGTGCGCTGCAGGGGATCCCAGTTGCGGAGATCTGGCGAAGAAGCTGCCCAAAGAATCAGAAGGCGGTGAGTTCAAACACTCTCTTCATACCTCAAGTGATTCGCAGTTAACGAATTTTAGGCGCAGTTCCCAAAAGACGCAGTTTGTTTATTTGAACCAGTTATACAACATGGATGTACAATGAATAACTTTAACCAGTCATTGTTCTCATAAAACTTAGGCAGAACAGTTGATATATTGTTACTAGGATCGAGGTAATCAAGAGTTCATGAAGCAAAACTGTCTTTAATTATGAACTTTACAGTGGCCCATCAAATACGCTAGCTTACGAAAGTTATATCAGTTTNGAAGCAAAACTGTCTTTAATTATGAACTTTACAGTGGCCCATCAAATACGCTAGCTTACGAAAGTTATATCAGTTTAACTTTAAAAATTGCATATAAATACCGTAATTCAATCTCGAGCTTATTTATTGTTATAATGTCATTGAAAACATGAAATAAATATTACAAGGTTACTAAAATATTCAACCAATTTTTTTTAGAACCCTTGCCATCGTCGCAACCTGCAATATTGTCAATATAAAGATGGCATGTCTCATTAATTGTTGCTGACTACAATAGACTGTTCACGGTAAACTCAGAACTTTTGAAAGCCCTGCTTAAGATCTACTTGTATACAAACTGTGTATTCTTCCACCATGCACAGAGTTATCATTGTCTCGAGCCTGATCACTTTATTCGTGCGTCGGCAAAGTGAAACTGTGAAATTATTAGAAAAGTAAATGTATTCCTAACCTTTTCATTCTTACACTTGTATTCGCAAAAAAAAAAAAAACATTCCAGTATTCAGAAATGGATACCTAACACTGTCCATTCAACGCCAAGACGTGGAACTACTTTCACTCCGTCACTGTCAACTTACCTGGGTGCATGCCAGTCAATGTACCTGTACGAATACCTGTGCAGGTAGAGGTAGTTACATTTATAAAATATTGATTTCAAAATGTCTCAGTCAACAGTGAACAGTGTTTAGTTTNAACTGTGAAATTATTAGAAAAGTAAATGTATTCCTAACCTTTTCATTCTTACACTTGTATTCGCAAAAAAAAAAAACATTCCAGTATTCAGAAATGGATACCTAACACTGTCCATTCAACGCCAAGACGTGGAACTACTTTCACTCCGTCACTGTCAACTTACCTGGGTGCATGCCAGTCAATGTACCTGTACGAATACCTGCAGGTAGAGGTAGTTACATTTATAAAATATTGATTTCAAAATGTCTCAGTCAACAGTGAACAGTGTTTAGTTTTTAAGATTGATATGTTGCGGAACCCCCGGAGGCTCGTCCATCTGCGGACAGCTGCCTCCCGCCAGCCTTGCAGTGCGTTGCCATAGACTAAAGTAAGCAAGACCTATTTCCGTCTTCTGCGCGTGTCTCCAGCATTGACTGGCGCATGGCCAGTACAACTGTCCAAGTCACATGGTCAGCAGTGATGTACGAGCTTGTTTGCAGTTTAATTTCAAACGGACCCACTGTTAAAACACTTTAACTAACTTCAATATATTCTAATTGCATGAGAACTAGGTACGAGAAAGTGTGCTAACCTCTCACAGTACTTACTTATATAAACAGTATTCTAACCTCAAATTCTATCCACATTGTTTTTTAACATTGTTTTTTATTGTGCCTTTGATAGGGGCAGGGAAATTTCGCGAAATCATGTTAGGACAAGCAAAACTTCATACACACGTACATTTCTAATATATATTCTCTTGGATCGTAATTCAATAGACAATTCCAGGCGAGCTCTGAGTTAGTAAGAAACCTGCAAGGAGACAAAAGCCGAATTGCGAGCCGAATCCTGTTCCATCTGGTCTGGGGTTTAAAATGGCTTCTCACTGGGGCGACAGCCATTGAACAAATAGCCGAGGCTCTAAAATACATAGAGCACTGGAGTTTTGCCTACAGGTCGTCAAACTCACGGAATTTTCCTGCCCCCAGCTACTGTCAGAAGGGCAGTCCAATGTTGGGACACTGCGAAGCTCGCATGCGCACACTAGGAAATGTTTTTCTCGCTCATCCAGTGCAGTGCAGAGTAGTTGTGGTGGGCGCAGGGGACAGCAGTCGCGTGACGACGCCGACGGCGACGGAGACGATGCTGCCGTGGAAGCGAGACGACGACGGCGAGAGTACGTGCCCAGTGAAGCAGAGCGAGTTCCCCGCCTGGTGCTCCAACAAGGAGTACCTCGCCTACAGCTCGCCCTCGGCCACTTTCCTCGGTAACATTGGTACTACTGGCCATCGCATCACTGCTTCTCTCTGCTAGGACACGCCTGCTCCCGTCCGCGACACAACACCAGCGTTACACACCATTTGCCATTTAAATGTAACCGACTTTTGTACTTCAAATGGTACTCAACGTCATTTTCTACCACATACAGCATGTTGACGATTGCCCCTCTCTGAAATGAAGCATAGGGGTGAAAGCAATGTTACGTGAAGCTTCTTGGCGCTTCAACTATCTGCGACAGCGAAAGCTCGCCTTCAGCCTGTCTCCTTGGCGATATTAAAACGCTACTGAATGGGCAGTACAGTACATTTAGTTTTCGATGCCGCTATTATTAAATCGCCATACAATGCCTTGTGCATTGATTATAATGCTTGGCATATACTTAACCAAGTTGTTGCATGAGCCTGTAAGAGAAAGTTGCTTCGAACACCACTTATACATAATTTGGCTCTTAACCACTGGGCACGCAAATGTGGCACTGAATTGTCGAAAGATGCCTTTTAAAACTTTGCATTCATGGATGCAGTCACTAATAAAATTAGAACAAAACCATTTTTGTTACTTTATCATTTAGTTCATGCATCATTTGATACGTGCTGGAAAAATCTGAGTCAATTAGAAAATTGCAGTAAAATGCAGAGCCAATCATCACTTTCCCCTCGACAGTAAGCAACCAATGGGCAGTTTTATCTGCATGAGTGTACATAAGACTGTGAGGTCTTGCCTACGGGTCACTTAACTCGCGAATTGTATACTACTATACATTGGATGTTCTTCCATTTTTTAGTATCCATTGATGACATGCGTTTCACTGTTGTAGAATATGTACTAACCTTATGATTATGGACTACAGACTTGTCATGGAACGCAAGTATAACCACACCCTAGTGGGTCGTGCCTAGATTACTTACAAGACATCTGGATACTGACAAAGATCTCTGGCCGCCATATGTAATGAAGACTTGCGGTTTGCTTCACCACACACTGCTGTCCCGTTCTGTCAGTTTATACTGCTCGCCGAACCTGCGATGATGCACTTTATTTCTCTTGTGTCTCCATTTCACAATCACATTGCCCATTATTGTGTGGGATATCTTAAATTTGCCTAAAGTATCGTGGATAAAGCGATTAAGCCTATATGCACCAATCATCATGTCCCATTTAGCATCACTAAAATAGCATATTACATTAATTCTGGTGGTTGTTGCTGGTATAGTCCTCTGCTTAATTTTCAAGGCCATTTCACAATGGTGTGATATTATGGATGAACCCACTTCCTTTCCAGGGAGTGTGCAAAAAAATTGGCCGTAAAGAATAGCTTCTGAATTTACCTTTTCAAGCCCGCAGTCTTCGGCTTGCTTCCATACCCTNGTCATTTCACAATGGTGTGATATTATGGATGAACCCACTTTCTTTCCAGGGAGTGTGCAAAAAAAATTGGCCGTAAAGAATAGCTTCTGAATTTACCTTTTCAAGCCCGCAGTCTTCGGCTTGCTTCCATACCCTTATTGTCCATATATAATTAACATGCTATGCATCCTGAGTTCTTGTTATCCTCTCATTTAGTTTTTTTTCGAAACTCATCTCTTTAGGAATTAATTTAAAAAAAATTTTAAAATGTTACTCATTTTGGTAGCGTATCATTTAGAATAAATGCAGCAAGGGTCTTAAAAGTGGTAAACACTTGAGAAAATATATATGTTAACTTCTGGCTGTACATTTTGTACTGTTCACTTTTCGGAAATCTGTGGCTCAGTAATTTTCTCACTAGTCACCTCCAGAAATGAGAGTTATCTCAGCAAACTTTCTTCCTCAATGATCACGACTACACTCAAGTGAGTTTTCCATTATTTATTTTCCAAGTGTAACACATTGCTAGTGCCACTCATAAACCCTAAAGTGCTTTTTATGTAATTTTGGGTTAATGTGATAATCTTCATGTAACAATGTCCTTGGCTATTTTTAAAAGTATTCTTTGTTAATAACAATACTTACCTGTTGATAATAGCAGATAGTTCATAATTTTTAGTTGCAAATATTTTAATTTGGTTTATCACGTCTTACCTTCTACCATCGAACTCTGCAGTGCTGACATACCTCTTATGCTAACTACATTGCGAACAGAGACCATGAACTGAGAAAAAGCTCTGCTTAAGTCAACGAAACACTTGTTTTGTGAATGGCCATATAAATATGTAGACGTGATTTAACGAAATATATCCATGAATATTTATTGACTCATAAAGAGCATTCAAGTGTGTAAAATCGTTCTATGATTCTCTTTCTTTCCGTATTTTCAGGTTTTTTTTAACCGGATAACAATGCTAATTTGATGAAAATTACCTAACCAACCTAGAATATCTTTCAACTAGTTTTATTAGTGTTATTATAAGGATTTGGAAATTTTATTTTAATGTTAGATTGACACATAATCGGGTTCATGGCAATGTTATTTTTACATATGGTAGAAACATTAAAATAGGGAGAAAAGAATATTCCAAGCAGGCATTTCAAAAGAGCTCAATTAACAGCGAACAGTATACATTTCTTTGGTTGGCCATCTACAGACATGTTTTCCGTTGACTCTGAGTGTGGGATGACACAGTGATGGAGACAGTTGATGTGGCGCACTCATTCAGACACCAGGAACTCTCTGCTGCAGTCTATTCCAATGTTTCTGAAACCTTGCTGATGTACTACTTTCGACTGTATAACACATATCCTTCCGCCACATGTAAACAATATGCGTACAAATCTAAACGAAACACAAAAGTGTACAAAGATGGCATGCTGGATGTTTCTTAGTGCTTTCTTCCAGATTTTTAAATATTTAAAAGTGAAATATTACTAAAAAACAAATATAAACCCTGACTACCTAATATTTCTAATCAACCAAAATCACTAGATTGGTTGATTTTTAGACCAAATAATAAAGGATAAAGAGGAAACTTAATAGTAACATAAGGCATAAATCAGATATTACCAAAAAAAGTAACAAACACTACTATAATAATAACTAAAATTTTTATCAAATAAACTAAACTTGTTTACAAAATAACCTAATCAAGAATCAGATAAACAAATAATAATTATTATTAACTTCAAACTAAGTGGTAATAAACTATGGACTACACATCGTGGAAGGATATGCAGTGAGTGGAACTTCAGCAGGAATTCAGAAAATGTCCCCGACCTCCGACTCTACTCTGAGTACGAGAAGGGCGGGGGGAGGGGGAACATGTCCTACTGTGTGTACGGGACGAAGTGGCGTTGCCTGCAGGGGGGATCGAGCAGCCCAAGATGGCGTCGGTGATCGGGCTGTTCCGGCGGGAGAGCTCGGGCTCGGCGCATGACTCGCACGGCAGCTCCTCGGAGACGTCGCTGCACCAGAGCTGCAGCGCGGAGTCTCCTCGTGCCCCGGGTACAGTGCTACTCATCGAGGAGAGCCCGCTGGACACACCCACCTCCCTGGGGGTAACCTCCTTATCTGACTCTAACTGTAGATATGTCGTCTTTGTGGCTACTACAAACTACCCACAACGCGACCTGAGTATTCTGCTTGTACTGCACCGATTGTAGTTTCCTAAATGAAGTGCATTTTAAACTAACGTCGGCGAACCTAACCCAACTTAACCTAACGTAAGGGAAACTAACCTAACCGTGGATAAACGTGTAGGGCGTACAACCGAAATACTCACATCGCGGTGTGGGTAATTTGTAGTGGCCACAAAATGAAAATAGTTATTGTTTCTGATATTGAGCAAAGTGCAATCGCCCCAAAGCGCAGTGGGTATTTTCAAATGTTCAGGTGGCCGAAATAATTACGCAGAATGCGTTGTGAAAGTTTATCATTACTCACGCCGCATTCTGTGCTCAAAAATCTTGGCCAAAGGACAAATTCGGTGATTGCGAGAAGAATGCACTTTTGACACCGACTTTCTTGCCCTTGATTCCCTTCCTTTCAGTTCAAATACCGACTGCTGTGGTACCAGAGCTTTTAGGTCCAAGTTTTTGTGATATATCATATGTATTTAGTATTTTCATTAAACTTTCTCCTTTAACCAATTGTTAGATTTTAATTTTTAAGTTATCCATTTTTCCGCCTTACTATAGCTTGTCCTTTCTTAGGTGATTTTGTCGTTCTTTAGCTTCTTTAATCCAGTTCTAACTGGTTTTATCCAGGTTTTTTCAGTCCTAGCTGGCCATAATTGGTTTCGGCTGGTTTAAACATGTCTTTGATTTTTAATCACGGTATATCTTTTTTTTTAATCTTAAGTATTTCTTACACGTTTCTAATATTTGTAGTTTTGTTGTTTTAATTAAAGGTAATTTTTAACATTCATTTTGAATTTTGTTAATTATTACGGCCATTAATTTCTTCATAACAACATGCTCCATGAACTATCACTTACTGGCTGGAAAACTTGCAGGAAAGTTGCCAGCGAATTAAAATAGGGAAAGTATTTCCTTTCAGATCATTATTTTAGATTTATGTAAAATATATCACTTTATTAACTCGACAAGTGATATAATTTTCATACACGAAACATATTTCCGGTATCATTATTTTTTGATAAATTACTCACCAAAGTCACAAATTTCGTGTTTCGTAATATACGAATAAGAAAAGCCTTATACACTGAATTGCAAATATGCCATCGGAAAAGAATTTCCTGGTGAAAATAAACCACCCCATTCGTGAATTAACCATTTAACAGTTCCAGATGTGTATATTATTCTCAATTTCCCATGAATTTTCGCACTTGAGAAAGTTAACACAATATTTCCTAAATAAATTAATTCTATCAATTTATTGGAGTAGCCAAATGTAATTTTATCCAGTAATGTTTCAGTTAGGTTAGTTGTTTGGTTTTGTTATTCTTACGGAAGAAAGCATTACAACTGTGATATATACAATAGTGCAGGCAACAAATACCTGTGCGACTGAAAAATATTTTACTGTATAACAATTATATCTCACATGCGTCCATAAATTTATCAAATTACTTATAAATATAAAATAATTAGCTGAGAGGCCTCAAACGTCCTTAAAGTTTCATTGCAGTATGAACTGGTAGCTAGTGTGTTATCTCATTGCTAGAATGATACATTCGTACTAACTAGGAGGAGGGGAGGGGCATATCACCTCTTGGGAACGATTGAAGTTAGTTTGGAGAATTATTGCACTTCAGAATGACATGAAGTCCGCAGGGGACTGAATATTGGCAAAGCTGGAGATTTATAATTGTAGAATACATTTTTGTATGAGTTGACAGTTTTTTGGCATTGAAAACCTACAAATTATCATTACAGTCTGTTTGGTTGGTTACAAAAATTGCGGGGCAGGGGAAATACAGATAGCGTGATCCCATGAGGTTAACTTTCCTACGTAAATTAACATTTCTAGGTAAATTAAGTAAAAGGCAATAAAGGTTTTACGCTCAAAATAATGTTAAAAACGTATCCCCTCCCCTTACCCAATCCAGCGATTATTATTCAATAGCACATATCATTCGTAACAACATTCACTTGTTTTAGAGGGGTCGCGGTTTTGTAGTGGTTAGACTTCTCGTCTACCACCTAGGCGAACCGGATTCCATTCCCGGCGGGGTCGCTCCCGGATTTTCTCACGTGGTAGTCGCGCCGGACGATGCCGCTGGTCAGCGGGTTTCCGCGGGATCTTCCGTTTCCCCCGCTCTCGCATTCCAACGCTGTTCCATGCTAACCTCGCTTCACCCTCATCGGCCGTCAAGACCTCGTCACGAGCCACCCAGATCCCTCCCCTGCACTCCACTTTGCTGTGTGTGTCGGCTCGTGATGAAGTTGTTGATCACTGTGTACAGGGGGCGGGGAGTGAGGTGATGTGGTGACCGCAGGTGCCGAGTGCGATGCGCAGGCCGCTGGCGGGGCGAAGGGGCTCCATGCTGGAGCTGGGCAACTCCGTCAACCCCATCCCCGAGGAGGACGGCGACCGCACCTCGCCCCCCGAGCTCCGCGCCTCAACGCGCAAGACGTCCTGCCCGCGCCTCGCCGTGCTCACCTCCTCCTCCTCCGAGTCCTTCGACTCCTCCGAAGACGACGACGACGGACCGGAGGAGACCCGCGCCATACACAGGACGTGGTNCCGCCTGTCGCCTCTCGTGAGCGGGCCCGCGCTGGCACGCCTCTGTAGCGTCTCCGCACACCGTACTCTCTCGCCAGACACACTGCAGGCGCGTCACACGACGCCGTGCGATGGTGGCCGCCCGCCGCTGCTCCAGCTAGGTACTCTGCATACCGTCAATTCTAAACTCGACATGCATTATTATTGCCACTTCATACATGTTACTACATTTGTATATACTCCTAGCTGTCAATACTATGTTGCATTAAGGCTAGCGGTTACGGAGCCATCACAATTCGTTGAAGTCTCTTTTCTTTAAAAAAAATTGTTATCATATTATTACTTCTTTTAGCACAAATATGGTAGCGTATTTCCAAGCGGACATATTTTATATTTTCGGAAAGTAATTTGTAGTATTCACCTGCAAAGTTTTTGAATAAGTGCAGCAGTTAATAAATTTTAAATTTTTCTAAATTTCACATACATTTAACTGTTTCTGTTTATTAAAGTTTATAGGAAGGAAAGTTGCATTATTCTAATATAAGTATAGAAATTCACAATTTTTTGTAAAAGGTTTTAGTAAATATGTGAGGGTATTTAGAACGGCAGTGATTTTTACGACTTTGTAAGTTTAGTACTTATTCCCGAATCGATGCGAGAAAACCGCAGAAAGTCAAGTTAGTTCATTAGTAGCTAAATGCTTCTGATTGCATAGAACGTACATACAGAACACTTTTGAAATGACCGCCTTCTCCCATCCACTAATCATGTCTACATATACATTTATTTAAGGCATAAGTGAGTTATACATGCTATACAGAAAAAAAATAAAGTTATGTATGCAGACAACTAGCTCGTATTTAATAAAGTTTATTAACTTCTTTAAGTGGAATTAATTGATAATATATTTAATGAAACTGTTCTTATTTTATTATGTGTTTTGAGTATCCCCGAACAACGACAGGGCCGTAGTAGAGGAACACTAGATATTTATGAATGGGGAAGGAATCTGCCAGGGAACTACCCAAACCGCCCAGGCATTCGCCTCAAGTGATTTTGGAAAACCCTGAAAAACTTCAATCAGGTTGGCTGGTTCGTGAATCGAACCCGAGTCGTCCCGAATGCGAGTCGAGATTTTTTATCACTGCGTCACCTCGCTTGGTTACTGTTTTATTTAAATCGTTTCCAGTTGTGTCAGCATATTGCATTAACTTGTTTAACGTAACATTTGCACTTTAAAATGTTATTTTTTAAATTTCCGTGCTCATTTTAATTAGTTTGTGCTGATTTTATGCTCACAAAAGTAATCGTTATCATATTAGTAGCATATTTACGTCCCTAATAATTTTACAGTTTCACTTGGACATATTAATTAATTTTCCACGTCCATGGAAATGTTTAATTTCACATTTGATGGAATGATATAAAATGGGCAGAGAAGTTAATTCTACGCAGATCTTTCACAAATTCTCAATGAACCGCCAACAGCGTGTATCAGTTGTTAATGCTACGAATAGCAGAATGATGTCCTTCATTGCATCAAGTAGCGTGTGTAAGACTATGTTCGTGCGTGCATTTGATCAGAATACTTCAGTAGGGGGAACGCGATGGTTCTGACATCTGCTTCCTTATTCAACATGAACTGCGGCTCTTTCTCACTTCCCTTACTTCCGCCAAACATTGCCCACTCCGCTCCCACCCACTCCATCTTTCTCCAGTCACTTTGCCTCCAGGGGCCGCGATGGTGTAGTGGTCAGACTACTCGCCTCCCACCAAAGCGAACCGGGTTCGCTCCCGGATTTTCGCTCGTGGGAATCGTGCCGGACGATGCCGCTGGTAGGTGGGTTTTCTCCGGGATCTCCCGTTTCCCTCGCCCTTTAATTCCAACGCTGCTCCATACTCACCTCGCTTCACCCTCATCGGCTCTTAAGATCACGATGTTAAGAGCCGCCCAAATATTTCCACTCCACTCTCCACTTTGTCGTCATTACATTCGTGACCTTAAATAACGAAACAGTCAGTTTATTTGTATAAAAATGATGAAACTATTATGAAAATTACCCGAACCCCCTCCCACACCGTTCACACTTCCGGGGAACAAAGTTTTTTTTATTTATAGTAAAAAAAAAACAATTTTTTTAAAAGAATGGGTTCAACGACAAATACGAATACTGCATGTGACAAATGTATATTCGAATGGTAAACTGCAGCTGTAATTTCGTCACAAAAAAGTTGGAAAAAAATATGTCTACCAGTGTTGGCCTAAAATTAATTATAAAAGCCACTGCGTATCAATGAAAGTATAGCTAGACCATTAATTTGTCAGATTTTGCTCAAAAATATTTATATAGTGTGTTGAACTTAGGGGGAGTGTTAGATATGTGCCGATTTCTAGTTCTGTGAATTTATGTTTATAATATTACAGGCAGGGTCTAAGTATTTCAAGTAAAAATAATTTTAAAAATTAGAAACAATAAAATGTTTGAATATTTAAGAAAAATATATGGTTTTTTAGTTTCTGTATAAAAAGCTCTATAAACAACACTGCTGATATTCTTTAACGAAAAAGAAATGTCATCGGTTCAGATGAGATATAATCTCTGCCAAGACACAAACATGTTACTTGCAGCAAGTTGTAACAGTCACATAAAAACTTTTAATTGCTGCTGTATGTGGCAGCTTTCAATCTGCCAAAGACTACATTATTGAAATGAGTTTTTTCTTATATTAATTTTCGTGTAGTTAGAAATTGACCCCGTTGTGGCATTTTGCCACGTTTCTAGAAAACACAGCAGCTGACAAATTCTTTACTTGTGTGACCCGTAACGAACATTAAGCTGTACAATGAAACACTACGCCAACAACGATATAGTCGCGGCTTCCATACTGTTTGCCGAAGAGATGGCTCTGTCCACTGCTGCGCTCTGCAGGACACAACGGAACTACAAGGACTGTGCTCGTGATGTCTTGGAACAGCGTTGCCAGCTCGCCCACTGCCACGGGCCTCGGGCCATAGAGAAAACAAAGTACTACTGGGCCTCGGGCCATAGAGAAAACAAAGTACTAGTGGGCCTCAGGCCATAGAGAAAACAAAGTACTAGTGGGCCTCAGGCCATAGAGAAAACAAAGTACTAGTGGGCCTCGGGCCATAGAGAAAACAAAGTACTAGTGGGCCTCGGGCCATAGAGAAAACAAAGTACTAGTGGGCCTCGGGCCATAGAGAAAACAAAGTACTAGTGGGCCTCGGGCCATAGAGAAAACAAAGTACTAGTGGGCCTCGGGCCATAGAGAAAACAAAGTACTAGTGGGCCTCGGGCCATAGAGAAAACAAAGTACTAGTGGGCCTCAGGCCATAGAGAAAACAAAGTACTAGTGGGCCTCGGGCCATAGAGAAAACAAAGTACTAGTGGGCCTCGGGCCATAGAGAAAACAAAGTACTAGTGGGCCTCAGGCCATAGAGAAAACAAAGTACTAGTGGGCCTCGGGCCATAGAGAAAACAAAGTACTAGTGGGCCTCGGGCCATAGAGAAAACAAAGTACTAGTGGGCCTCAGGCCATAGAGAAAATAAAGTACTAGTGGGCCTTGGGCGATAGGTTGCTGGTATTAGCAGAGCCAGCCTTTGATATATTTACATTTTCTTTCAGTACGAAACATGGCTTTGTTTTTACTCTGCCAGTTATGCTGATGTATACCTCACGGGCTCCAGGGCAAAATGTTTAGTTTTAATTTGAAATATGCATCTCAGCCGACTCATATGACGTAATTTACGTATTCACATGTGACCATGAAAATAAAAAATGAGCAGCACTCGGCCCCTAAACAAAGCACAGCTCAAAACCGACTTAGTTGAAAAACTGTAAGCGAATTTGGGTTTCAGATTACGTTCGTTCTTTACAAAATGGCACATTATATGTGGTTTCTGTAACTTGTTTACGAAAGAAAATGACTAGGTTTTGGCAAGAAAGTATAGCAGAAGCATTTATATGTAGAGCAAATAATCTGTATTTGCTATTTAGTATTATTTGTATTTGTTACCTAGTATCAAAATTCTCCATTATTTGAAGAAACTAATGTTGTAATCACAGAAACGTCGTCTTGGTGTAATATGCAGCGATATTCCTGCTCTTTTGAAACAGTAAATCGTATTTTCTAAAGTTGATTGAAGTGACAATGTTCTAGCAGAGTTTGCACACAGAATATTTCTATGTATAATTTATGTCCAATGGAATACAGTATTTGTACGATACACCACAAATCCTGCAAAGCAGAATTACTTTCAGATCATGACAGACAGAAAATATACTATATATCATATATATTACACTGCATACACTCGTACACCAATACCAGTGGCGTAGCCAGAATGGGGGGGGGGGATAAGGGTGTTGTAACGTACCTCCCACCCTTTTTTTCCATACGGATGTCAACTACTATAATTATAATTATTAATAGGACTTTTATTTTGATAAAACCATAATTGCTGTAAACTATGGAACATGTTATTATATTGTGAAGAAACTTTTGTTCTAATCTCAACACACGCGTCAGCACTGCTAATGCCAGTATAACCTCCCTCCCTCCCTTTCTCCCTTCAGTCAGTGTAAACCCTCTCTTGAGAAATTCCTGGCCACGCCACTGAATCAAGACTCTAAACAGCCTTCACACAGAGTCAATTACAAAGTATATTTTAAGAATATTTTAATTAAAGTACACATTAACGTTTTTAAGGCTACTTTAAATCCTGAAATAATATCCGAGTGGATTTTAAATAGCAAATGTGAGTCTTGATCGGAGCCTATAAGTCTAGCTAGATTCATATCACATTGTTGATACTCAGATTTGCAAAACTCTTTAGACGGATATATTCTTTATGTAATGTGGTGAAATATTATAAATTAAATATTTACAGACACCAAACTGTAACAAAGGGTGAAAGGAAAAATAACATCACATATTTCATCGTATGTATGTACAGTATAATGCTTCAGAAATGTTTAATCGGCCGAAAGGCTTTATTCACTATTTAGTGGAGACGCCAGCTTTCCGCAAAGCGAATTATAGATCTTTACGTCTAGAGTAATAACATAAATGTGATTGGCTTGGTCTAGTAAGGCATGTTTTCTTGTCAAGACAAATGTCTAAGAAACAAAGGAACGCTGAAGTTGCGCACATATGGCATTGAACTGTAGGTTGCGCGGAATTCTTTTCACAAATATCAGGCGTCCCTACTCATTAGGAATCGAAAGCATGCGTAAGCCATCCTAAAATAGGTTCGCGTTTTCAGAACATGTCTATATTGTTTGACACACAGCAAATTTGTAGGCCACATATTTAGACAGACTCGTAACATAATCAAGTAATAGTTAGGTATATTAATGTAAATGCTACGTATATTAAAGAAAACATAGATGCCGTATTCGAACTAGGCATATCAAGTTCCGATATAACTTTGCGAGAAACATTATATTTCGTTGTTGTAGTTTAAAAAGTGCAAGTTAATTATCGCTGGATTCATAGTCAACACAAATAAGAAGTTACTGATATAACTAACGAGCCTACTTTATTCAAAATGGGTCGTCTCGTTGAAAGCGATATCATTAGAGATTAAACCAGAAACATGTGCAACAGTAATGAGACAATTACAAATACACACGTGCTTTACCCGGGACTCGAACCCAGAAAACCTCGTACCATAAGGTACTGTGTAATCAACTGCATTACGGAGGCCGGATTCTAGCATCAACTTCGAATTTAAATTTAGCGGTCACTTCGACTTGACTATATACAGTTACGCATGTTCCCCAGGTCTCACTCCTCGCGATTTTTAATGTATTCAAACTTTGATGATAATTAATAAGGCACGTTAGTCCGATGTTGTTTTGATTTGAGACGCTGAAAACCTTTGTGCTGGCGTGGACGAAACGCTTAATTGTAGCTAGTTTTCGGTTAACTGAGCATTGCTAAAACTAACGTTTGGAAAGAATCACTGCCCCGAAATGCATATACGCTCACATAAACACCCTCTGGCGTGCATACAGAAACATGGACTGTGAGAGAGTAAATAATGCAAGATCTTAACGCCCAAATAAAAGTGCACTCTTCAAACTAGCGGGAACTCAGACCTGTTTTATTTCGTCTTACACACATAAAAACTTACATTTAATCAGTCTAAAGTTTCGAATGCCAGGGTTAAGTAACCTCAAATATTTAAAGGGCCGATATTTTTTATATAAGTGACTAAGCCACTTAAAACACCTAATTTTACATTGCCTACCATTGCGCTACTTGTGTGAAGAATTTGGCAAATATTGGTTGATTAGTCCGTGGGATATGACATGAAACCACTATATTTTTCATGTGACGATCTTCACAAATGAAGGACAAAAATGTTATGTATTAGCATATTCGGTGATTGTATACCTCCGGTATACAAAGTAATGCTAAAATCGATTGCATAAATTTGTAGACTCTAACCTAAAATTAATTTATAGCCGCCATTCTGAACATGTCTGTCGCACTGAAAAAATACATATAGTTATATGTCCTACCACAATACCAAATGTTCGCCAAATTTTGGTATGAATAATTTATTTTTTCCCGAGATATGACAAAAACTTAACTTGTATTGCGGAACTAACTTACAAAATGGCATATAAATGAAGGTCTGTATAGACAAATTTGATTAATGTAATTGATAATGCCAGCATACAAAGTTAGGTGGGAAATTGGTTCATTAGTAAAAGAAGCTTAGCTAAAATATTTACATAGCCATAATTTTGCAAATAAGTGCCAGCACTACTTAAATATAGCACTTTACACCACCTGCTGCAGTGCAAACTGTTTGCCGAATTTGGTTGGAATCGGTAAATTGTTTCCAGAGATATTACATGAAAATGTATTAATTCATGTGGCGATATCTTACAAAATGACGGACAAAAGATGGTCTGTGTAGACACAGAGATTGTTACCTGCTTGAACAGCTGGCATGTGCACTCTACGACTGCGACGGGCGGCTTCCGTATTAACTTACGGGATATACACAATACAAATGTAGTAAGCAGTAGGAAGCAAGCAGTAAGAATGTTTACAACATATTGGCTGCAACGAAGTCCAACATATTGGAATTCCTACTGCTTACTGCAGTCGAACAATGTTGGAAGTTTTCAGTTCTGCCAACTACCAAAAAGCACGCATTTAAATAAACATATATATTTTTAATGTTGTTTAAAATTATGCAATACAATGTTAAATTGATACTGACCTGTTTTGAAAAACAGTTGCCAAAAACAAGAATCATATAAAAGAATGTTTCCCTTTTAGTCCAATTCCGCCCAAACAAAATGTTCTGTAGAAGCCCTGGGGGAAGCTTCTGCAAGGCCTGGTACCCGAGTCTGCATGCATGTAGATATGGAGGTTTCTTTGGTATAACATGCCACTCGATACTTTAATGCCACCAAGTAAACATAGTCTAAAGACGAGGTAGACCGCTAATTCGTCTTCTGCACATGTACCCAACATTTCCATGCCCCAAAACAACACAGGTGTTATAAAGTCACATGGTCAACAATGATGAACGTGTTTGTTTGTATCTTAATTTCCAAAAGAAAACCAATTTTGTATGAATAAAATACTTTTACCAATTTGAATTTAATTAAACTGCATTACAAATTGGCAAGAGGAAGCATACAAACATATCAGTGCACTTGTTTACAAAACAGTATTCTAACCTCAAATCCAGTCCACGCTAGTCGTATTGTAGTTGAGTGTTGGGACACTGACACTGGCTGTGAGTAGCCAGCGAGCCTCGTCTATAGTAAAGGCGAGTGCATTTGTCAAGATTTTGCTTTACGACTCCGGTTAAGGAAAGAACTCCACTCACGACTTCAGCAATATCAGTCTATGCACAGAGCCTTAATATTTTGTTGCGATAACTGGAAATTTTGTGTAAAATTAACACGAATATTTGCCATACTATTGACACATTTATGTCATATCATTAGTAAACATTTTCGGTATTTTTATTTACTATTTATTTATTGTAGTCTTGGCGCTGTTTCCAAAACGAAGTAAACAAAATTACCACTATCGCCAATACCAAACACCACCACCCTCTCTCGGATTGGCTAAAATTTCAGTCCTGTACGAAACCTTCCATCGACAATTGCACACCCCCAGTTACGAAAACGTTCATGACAACGGCCAGCAGCGGTCGGCAATCTTCCACAGAGCCTTGCATACAAGCGGCCATGCAGGCTTGCACAGAATCTCCCGAGGAAACTTCAATCGTAGTACACGGGCTAGAGGGCACTGCCTACCGGTTGGCAGCTTCCAAACATACATAGAATTCCCTATGTTAAGGAAAGTTCGTCTCAGTGCGTCAGTTTTAAAGATAGGCGTTTCAAACAAAATGTATCATTCACGAATTTTTTAGAAGTTTCCTAAAACGGAGATATTTTCATAACATGTATAGTCTGTTTGCAAGGAATTTTTAAAATTTATGTTTTACAAAAAATTTAATAGGTCTACTACTTGTGTATAATAAAAATATACGCTCGTAGGCACCCACAATAGGCAAATTTTTATTTATTCCTTATTCAGATTTAGGAGGATTTATTTAAAAAAATACGACAATAGAACTTAGCTAATTGCCTTGCCCATCATTACGGGCATTATATATAAATATAAAGGAATTTATGCCACAATTAACTTAATACAAAATTATATATATTAATTCATTGTATGTTAATAACCACCAGGGAACACATATTAAAAATCAAGTACAAAAGTTTGCACAGAACAATGAAATGTAATGCTTCTATAATGAAACTTTTCCAGTAATGACCCTGGAACGCCTGTTATGACACTAAGGCGAATTATTTCTGTATAAGGGATGCGTTCTGTATAATACGTGTTGCAGCTGGTCGAACTGAAGCAGTGACATTGCTATTGTGTTCTTGGGGATCTACTGCTTATTGCTTAAGGCCCCTCGACTCCTCGGCAGGCGACAGTAGAGTGGCGGAGAATGCGCTGCGCTGCGGGCGCAGGTTGGCTTGGCACTCACATCACTCCACGAGCTGTGGCTACTTAATACAGACAAACTGCTGCGTGAGGCACTCGCCGTGCCTCACCGTTCTCAACTGCGGGATGTGCCTCCTCCCTTGTAAATAACTCTTCCTTTGTTTTTTAATAAGTTGCAACGAGTGATCCGACAAGTGGACGCGTTAAAAATAAAATAAAAATGGTAAGTAATTTTGTAGATGTAAGGGAAGAAACTGCGTTAAGAACCGGTCTGTGATGATGTCAAAAGGCTGAGCTAACAAAATATCGTTGAGTGTATTGCGCTGAGCTAATGAGTGACGAAGACAGTGACGAAGCTCAATACGTGGCGAACTTGCTTTTACATACATAAAAGTGTAAACATTTAATTTATTACTTGTGGGCGTTACTTTTTTTATAGTGTTGTGATGTAAGGTATTCTTATTATGTTAATAGGGCTTTGCCTTTGTATATTCTCAGTGAGGTTCGGTGTTAGTGATCTATTGATATATCTATAAGGTGTTCTCGCAATTGTGATCTGCTACACTAAGTAGTTGTAAATGGGACAGCAATGCGCCATCGTGTATACGTTTGCGGTGATGTGGTGTGGTGTTAAAGGAGGTCAACAGCAACACGTGAAAAAAAAATTGGAAGTGGATTTTGAACAAATTTCAAAACTATGTCTACTTTTAATAACCGCGGCATTTCTGTGCAACATTTTGCAGTACTTTCATTAGAAAGACTTATACGGCCTAAGTGATAGTTTAAACCAAGTTAAATGGAAATGCGCCATTAGAAATTACCTAATCACAATACGTTATTCACAGAACTCTTAAGTAGTAAAAATTTAACTGTTATAGTTATTTACTAGTAGAGTTTACACACTATACGCTGATCCGTATAAGATGTGATAGCATCGTATTTGACCTTGACGCACATAACATATTTGGTGTAGTAGAGCAACGGTGCATGGTATGTACCAAGAAACGCACATTTTCAAACTGGTATCTTTCACAGGTAATTTTGATGAACCATGTTGCACTGAAAAGGCCTCGGAGATACAATGCATGGTAAGTTAGGATCCCACAAGTTGAGAAGGAGGGTGAAACAGCCAACAACATTCCCAGAAGTGCTTATCGTGCATGCATATTACATCTTTTGCTTACTTAACATACCGTGATTTGAGTGTAACTATTTATTTTACTAATTTAATTATTTATTTAATGCAATTTCCGTTTACCCTAATATAATATTGATCCCAAAAAGCTCCAGGGTATGGAATACATGTCAGTAGCATGATGTGTCTGTTTGTAAATATATTTAAACCACATTTTGCATGTGGTACACTGATCTGGCATAGAAATTTTCTTCGGTGATCTTCATTCATAAACGAGAGGCATATTCAAGCTCACGTTTCCGGGTGTTCTGTTTGTAGCTGGAATATCCGGTTTACATTTGTAGCATGTTGCGTAGGAGTTACATAAATCATTAGCTTGAAACGACCAGTCCTGAAGGATCTCAAGTGTGTTGATAATTCAATAGCGGTTCCTAGCTAGTATCTTGGCAGTTAAGCCCATTTCACTGGAACATATCCCCAGACATTGAACTGTTATGTTTTCCTAGATATCATGTAAGCTTGCCATTTGAAATGAGTTCGCCTTGCTGAGAAAGCTTGCCGTATCATGTATTATTCAAGCTTGATTCAAGCCAGATTTATCATGAATGGCACATCATTGATAATTGCAAGCTTGCAGATGGCTTGTATTATGCTTGCAGCTTGACACGCTTGGCCTGTGGAGACTAGTTTGATTGATTAAAAATTGATTCAAACTTATTTGCTTCCACGGTAGGTTTTATGCAAGCTAGTTATGACAAGTTTGTCTGAAGATGATTATGCTATCGAGGTTAACACGTAACTCGACTGTTTTTTAAATTGGTATAGTAACTGGGGAATACTGACGACATAGCTTATTTAAACTATAGCATGGCAATCTACTGCACACACAAGTTTACAAATATTCATCTGGCTTGCCTACTCAAGTTCAACAAATACAACAAACGTTCAATTCCTAACAGGGGAGCGTAATAGATAGCTTCTCGTACACTTGTAATTTGCAGCCACTTGTTGTTCCGCTTCTGTAGCCTCTTGCCGCAAGTACACTCGCTCCCGTCTGGAACGCATAAGACTGCTGTTCCAAGTCACGAGAACAACGAAGACGGCCGAATTGGAATTGGAAAAGGCTTACTAACGTCCCCCGGTGTGTGTTATGCCTGATTGGTTTTCAGGGTATGGCTTACAAATTAGTTGATGACCTAACTGAAACTAACACTCATGCCTTACCTAGAACTCGAACCCAGGACCTCTCGCATCGCAGACTGGCGGCGGGGGGCTGGTCCGGACAGGGCCGACTGGACCACTGAGGTCGAGGGCATCATTCACCGACAACATCGTAAAGAAATTTTTGTCGAAGAAAAGTGCTTACATTAACAAATTAAGGAAAAGTTTTAAAATTCGCGCGATTTTTACTGCATTATAGTGTCAGTTTTCGTAATGTACAGGATCTGACACCTTTGCACATCTTAATATTGGCAGCCAGTTTGCATGTATTCGTCGGAGAAGACAGAATAAAGAGACGCTAAATACCACAGACTTAAGATGAGGTAGACTGGTTTTGCGGCTTCTGCGCATGTAATCAATATTGACCTACCCCACACCCATACAACTGTCAAAGCCACATGGTCAATAGTGATGAAATTGTTAATTTTCAAAAGACGAGTCCATGCACATTACTAAAATACTTTTACCAATTTGAATTTAAACGATTTGCATTATAAAATTGGTAAGAGGGAGTATACTAACATCTCAAAGCACTTGTTTACATAAACAGTGTTCTAACCTCGAATCTCATCCACGTCGTTTATGACAGTCCTATTGGCAGTTCAATGCTGGGACACGGAGACTGGCTTTGCGCAGCTAGCGTTATGACTCTACCCCATATTCACTTTACGCTAAATACGAAGGGACAGGGTAATTGTAGCGGGAACCTTACATGAAACCAGTTCACATCAGCTGTAGGCTGTACACTTTGGTGCAGGCTGCCTCCATTGGTGCTGAGTTAGTTTTTATTTATTTATTTTGGTATCAGGTAAGTCACCCAGGCGAGTATCTATACGGGTGTAAACTTTGTACTTCATATTACGTATTTGAGTTACTTTACATGTTTAGCTCTCGTGTAGGCCTTTAACTTTTCAAACAATGTATCCTGTTAGTAAAATTCATACCATTAAGACATATAATTGAAACTGAAAGTGTATTTGCTTGCTAGCGTTTTCAGTTGACGATATTTCCTATCTCATATAGAAATTAGAGTACTGTAGATAAAACTATAGGATAATTCATTGCCTAATAGTTACACTAAAGTGTTAGTTAACTGTTGTCTTAAATAAGAAATTGAAAATAAAATATTTACAGAGTAATAGCAGCAAACATAGAGTCTCATGCGAATAAATGAAAGAATTGATATATTTGTAAAGTAGTTGTACATTATTTTAATTAATTCTTTATATGAATATGACTGTTGTACATAAGAAATTTGTTTTTGTAACCACGCAAAAATGTGCCACATATTTTTTAAAAGCAAGTACTTCTGTAAATTTGCAAGTTTTGACAAAGAAATGCTGATGACTAGTTTAGTGAATGCACTGCTAAGATTCAGTTGTAAATAATTACAGTGTTCAACAAAAGGATATCAATTTTTATACTAATATAAGAAGCTGACTAGAATTTATTTCTTAGTTTTAATCAAATAAGGAAGGTTTCGTTGCAGAGTAAAACAATAATTATCTGTGTATTGTTGCATCAAATCTTGTTCTATAACGTGTCGAAACCTATAATATTTTCATAAAAAAGTTTCAACTAAACCAAATATAAATTAAAATGTTTCACATCTACTTTAGCATTTGTCGCAAATATATAAACTCTTAAATAAATGTTTCCAAATAAACATTAGGTAAAAACAGATACTTTATTTTCCGCCTCCGACAGAATTTGACTCTCTCGTACATTCAATTGGCAACTTTTTGACTAGCTCAGTGATCTATAACAGTAGAAAATGGCTTTGCTTCTATCTAAAAATCAGGTGATTATTGTTTTACCAGACTTAAGTTAATCACCATAAATAAAGCAGAACTGTTATTTATGCAACGATCACAGTCATCGTTACATAAAAACCAGCAAGTGAAATAAACAAATTTTGAGAGAGTAGCTCTAGACATGTATTGATATGTTGTAATATGATAACATTAAAAATGCACTCAGAGTTTAAATGGTTTCCTTCATTGTAGACCTTTATACAAATATCCTTAGCTGAATGTTTTTGTAATTTTAAGGGCTCAGGATGATAACTGGCGAGCTCAAAACGAAATCACCCCAATTTATGATACAAAAATTATACGATTTTGAAGCCAGTTTAATGATTTTATTGTATAAACTAGTGACCCGGCCCGGCTTCGCCCGGGTACAATTTAGTTTTTACAGATACACTAATAAATACATTGGGAAAAGACAATTACAATATTATATGATAGTAAATTAGTAAACTACTACCATATATAACATACATAGATACACGTCACGCCTGTCTCCCAGAGGAGTAGGCAGAGTTCATGGACCTCAATTTACCACGATCCTGACATACCTACCTCCTTCACTTTATCCACATGCATACATTTCTAATATAACAATATCAAATTATAGTGGTTTAAAACATTTATTTCTATCCAACATTAATCGTTTTGCCTCCAACCGCCAGCACAAAACGATTTCTGTTTGACGTGACACGCGAAAGGGCTATACATACAGGATGATTCTAAAATCATGGAACAAACATTGAGGGGTGGTAGAGCTCACTGAAACAAACAATTATTGTATGGGAATATATTGGCGGAAGTGACGCATTGGTATGGACTGTGAAACAGACAAAATTGCAATCAAGTTATGGCCATAAAATTAAACACACGTTTTATTTGTGTGTACCATCAACAACAGCACCAACAAACAACCGTCCGCATGTGTTCGACACCTGTGTCACCGCATCACTAGCGCGTGTAGCCTATGCCGGGACACTCCGCTGGACATCGCATGCACAGGTGACGCACGCCAATCACGAATTACAAATGAAACTTTTGACTCCTTCAGCGGGTCGGAAGATATTTGGGGTGAACATCTTAGCTGAATAATCCAGTATAACGAAATGTAATGGTGAACATTTCCAGGAGTGTTACAAAGTCCGGGGAGGCATAGAGAGAGACAGAAGGGGAATGACCCCTTTTTCCTTGAGATCAGATATAATTTCCCTGAAAACTTTCAATTTTCGCAAGGATTATTGATAAGGCTCACAAAACACACGCCCCTTGTGAACAATACTTATGTAATAATGCAAAAGGTCATACGGCACCATCATTTCCATAACAACACCAAGAAATTCCCTGAATATACTGAAGTTTCCAACGGCGCATCTTCATGTGCGCCCACGCCTGCGAGATGTACAAGTGTCTAAATGTTTTTCTCTAAATTTTGTAGAAATATGTTTTTGTAACTCGCTAGATACAGGATTTTAGACAAAAATTCCTAATTAGTGAGAAAATAAGTTTCAACACTTTACATAAAAATTATTTAGCTTATTTACTTTAAATGTTGCTGAAAAAAAATTTTTTTTTTGTCATAAGAATGCTTTTAAAAATTGTCTTTGAAAACTTACTCTTGGCTCATCTGCGAATCATTTGTAACTTTCTTCAATATTGCATTAGATTTATATTACAAAGTTTAAAAATACAACTTCAAGAAAACCACGCAATGAATTCTCAGGAAATTTCTGGACGCTGTTTTGGCGACATCAAAAATTGCTCTAGACAAACATATTACTTATATAATATCCTGGAAATTGTTTGACACACGAAGTGTAATTAAAAATCGCCTTAATTTTTTTGAGTCGTTTATAAAAATTAATATTGTACACATATGTGCTTTTACGCACAGTACCATAAGAGATAAGGAAAAAAAAATAATTTCTGAACTTTTGAACAGTCGTTAAGTGGCCCGCCTGCCTGCATCGTTCTGACGTGAATACGTCTTTAGATTTGCAACCATAGTGGGCAATCCAGACAATCTAATGATAACAAAATCGGGGGATACAGTTTGGCATTGCAGATACGAATCTACTGTATACATCTAAAACTAAATTACGCCACTCGATTGCCAAAGGATCAAAAAATGTATTACGTTGAGTGAGGACTGCGAAGCGTCGCGCGCGGCGGAGGTGGGGGCACCGCCATTTTGAGTTAGTTTCGCCGCGTCTCATAATTTCCGCGTAGTATAACTTTTGACGCGGAGTAATCACGACGCTCGTTTGCGTTTTAGTCAACAGCTCTCGTCGAGATCAATCGATTGACTGTGTAAAACATTTGTGTGGCGTGGTTATGGTGAAATTGTATGAGTTTAAAGGAACACAAATTGAAAACTTAACACAATGTCGGCCTATACTCGTCAAAAGCCAAGTCGAAATACGCAAATCGTATACGGTTGTAAAGAGCATCTCAAAAGCAATCCAGTGATACCCATGAAACCTCATATGATCGAGTGAAGCGGTGCCGGTGACGTAAGAACGTAGACGTATTCACTCAAAACAAACGGCCGTGTCCCCGACACAGCCACACCACGTGTTTTTCTCCTATTTTTCGCCGACAAGCGCGGGAGCTATAAGGGCCACACTGGCACGCGCTACAAGAGCGCCATCACCTCTACACGCAGGTATCTGAACTGGCGTGCGATGTTCTCGTAGTGCTGCGTCTACCCATGGCACTTTCAGCGGTGACCCTATCATTTTACTGATGAAAAGTCTGTAGCAAAGTTCACTTCAGGCTCCCATCGTAGTTTGACTCGTGTGCGTCTAGTATGTTTCAAGATACAGCAGTATGAAAAATAAGTTTTTAACTACATTGGAGGGTTCCAAAATGATATTTACAGCATGCGTTGTAACTTTAAAATGCCATTCCGTCCTCGTCTGTGGTATGATGTATTTCGTAAGTAAACATGCTGGGGACACGTCTAATGGTGTTCTCAAAAAACCAGGATTTCGAACACTCCAAGCGTCAGTCCGACGGAATCTTTAAGACTCCTCTTCACTCCGCAATATCGCAATTATTTCATTTCCTGCTTGTTTAAGTTTCTGTGAAGTACTTTTTTTTAAATACTACTGTAGAAGTGCAGGTACTTGCCTCGCTCTACAGCACACACATGACATTTAAACTATGAATATAAAATTTTGCCACAAAAAACATAATGTAAACATTGAAATATCTTTACGTTCCTGAATTGTTACGGCTACCAAACAACATATGGTAAAATTAATTATGAAACTATTAAACAACTCTTTAAATGTACATTTTCTATTGTAAGAAACTCTTAACTATTTTAATCAAGGCCATTAAAACCGTGCAAGTGGAGTGCCTGTGGGAGAACGGGATGCAACCAGCATTACAGCCACTAATGTCGTGGAGGAAGGCGGCCGAATTCTTGGAACGAGAGCCCGGTTTTCGCTTCTAGGAAGAACAGATTATAAGTTTCTTGTTTGATTGCAAGTTGAGTACAGGTGTTCTGGAAGGTGCTTCTCCTCACCTCGTGGGGTATGAAGCGAGGGGCCTGGCGTGATTCGGCGTCAAAGTCTATTTTCGCTAACTAACGACTGACCCTTCTTTCTCCCACCCTAATCCAGTTAAAGGAATACATATATATTTTTATTTCCCGCGATTATCGCACAGATTTTCTCAGTCCCCTCTCCTCTTTGCCATGTTTGCTGTGCCCTTTCATCTGGACCCTTCCTCTTTAAGGGTGTGTCCTTGACTACAATTGCGGCCATGGCACCAGACAACCCTGCTATAGTCACGATGCATGCGACCCTATTAAACGTAATAAACCCCACCTAAGACGTAGAATATAATATTTCGTTAACAGTTGATACGAATAAAACCAGGGGGTGGGGGAAATTATGCGTGTTGGCAATGCCTAGAGAGAAATAGTTCTAATGCAAAATGTTATTACACTGAGTGCGCACGAATGCGGTGTGCTGTCCCTTTGGTGTAACTTTCTATAATGGGTTAACCTTTTTTTGCACGAAGTGGAGATATATCCTGAAAGTAGAACTTTAGCAAGGCTTCAGAAAATTTCGAATTAGCCGTGAATGGGCTATAGTTATCCCATCCCAAGGGCAGAACTCAGCTTTGAGTGAGTGCGATTGAAGTGCTTCATAAAACTGGGAAGCTTAGAAGACAGCCAGTTAAGTGAGGCGTAAGTCTTGAGATCGTCAGCCAGGTGAGCAAACTGAATGATGTTTTAAGATATTTTGAAACCAGAACTTCAGTTGAAATATGAGGATTATTAATCTCAAAATTAATTGTCGTGAAAACAACCTTATCTTTGAAATGCAAATGTGTATATGCTGTTCACGGTAAACCAAGCACCTTTGAAAGCCTTGCTGGAAATATACTTGTATGCAGATTGTGTGTTTTTCCACCATACGTAAAACTAACACTGTCGTGGGCCTGGTCAATTTAATAATACGTCGGTAAAGTAACACTGTGTCATTTTTAGAAATGTATATATTTTTACGAATTGGCTCATTGTTACACTTATATGCATTAAACAAGAAGTTACTGGTATAACTAATGAGTGTACTTTCCTATACGCGGGTGCAAATAATTTTAATGAAGTTCTTGAAAGCTTAGATGGTAGGTAGGCCATAACATCTCGTTGACAGCAATGTCATATAAATGAAACCAGAAACATATGCAACGGTACTGAGGCAATTGCAAATACAAACATGCCTTACCCGGGACTCTAACCCAGAAAAAACACGTACCATAAGCTAGCAAGTAATCAACTGCATCACAGGGGTAGAATTCAGAGTATCAACTTTGGATGTAATCAGTCTAATGTCTTGAATGGTAAGGTTCACTAACCATGAAATATTTACATTACTATAATTTCTGAAATACGTATCTGAGCTACTTATATCACACAAGTTTACATGGACTATCGTAGCGCTACTTGTATGATAGGTTTGGGGGAAATCAGGTGATTGGTCCTCGGAATATGACATATAAACTTTATTTTCTTAATTGTTACCAATCTTACAAAACTGCCTGAAAAGATGTTATGTATACGATATTTCTAAAAGATACTGTTAACAAAAATATTTTGGTTGAATTTGGTTAAATTGTTAAATAGATACGTCAAGCCTGTAAAAAATATTTATATTTTCGCCATTTTGGAAATCAATGTCTGACCCCACTTAAATATGTTAGTTTACATGGCTTTCTGTAGCACTAATGGTGGTGAAATTTCGTAGAAATTAGTTGAATTGTTCCAGAAATATGGCAACATGTTCAATTTTCTCACCTGGTACTATTTTACAAAAAGGTTGGCAAAGGATCATCTCTGCATTCATAATTGATGCTTCTAATGAATGCTGTTGGCATACAAAATTTGGTTGATGTTTGTTGAACGGTTTCATAGATATTACATATTAATCTAGGTTATTTATATTAAAACCATTTTTGAAAAAGGCTTGACGCACCTAAAACGTGATAGTTAACATGCCCTACAGTAGCACTACTAGCCTGAACAATTTGGTGGGAATATGTTGATTGGGCTACGAGATGTGGCATAACACCTCAATTTTGTAATATTTCGATCTTCATAAACATACAAATCCTATGTATTAGCATATTCGATGATTGTCATAAATACTGCCAGTAAACAAAGTTAAGTTGAAGTTTGTTTCGTTGTTTCGTATAATAAACATACCAAACTAAAACGTTTGCATTTTCGCCATTTTGAAAACAAGTGACTGAATCACTCAAAACATAATAGTTTACCCTGAGACGACAAAAGTCATGGGATACCTCCTAATATCTTGTCGGACCTCCTTTTGCCCGGCGAAGTGCAGCAACTCGACGTGGCATGGACTCAACAAGTCGTCGGAAGTCCCCGGCAGAAATATTGAGCCATGCGACCTCTATAGACGTCCATAATTGCGAAAGTGTTGCAGGTGCAGGAGTTTGTGCACGAACTTACTTCTCGATTATGTCCCATAAATGTTTGATGGGATTCATGTCGGGCGATCTTGGTGGCCCAATCATTCGCCAGAATTGTCCAGAATGTTCTTCAAACCAATCGCGAACAGTTGTGGCCCGGTGACATGGCGCATTGTCATCCATAAAAATTCCATCGTTGTTTGGGTACATGAAGTCTATGAATAGCTGCAAGTGGTCTCCAAGTAGCTGAACATAACCCTTTCCAGTCAATGATCGGTTCAGTTGGACCAGAGGACCCAGTCCATTCCATGTAAAAACAGCCCACACCATTATGGAGCCACCACCAGCTTGCACAGTTCCTTGTTGACAACTTGGGTCCATGGATTCGTGGGGTCTGCACCACACTCGAACCCTACCATCAGCTCTTACCAACTGAAATCGGGACTCATCTGACCAAGCCACGGTTTTCCAGTCGTCTAGAATCCAACCGATATGGTCCCGAGCCCAGGAGAGGCGCTGCAGGCGATGTCGTGCTGTTAGTAAAGGCACTCGAGTCGGTCTTCTGCTGGCATAGCCCAGTACAGTCAAAGTTCGCCAAACTGTCCTAATGGACACGTCCGTTCGAAGGTCAGAGTGGCCTGGCACTAAAATTCCCGAAAATCATGCAAAATATATACAAAGCAAATAACATAGAAAAATTAAAAATTATTAGTATAGAATTACATAAGACACCCAAAAGTACAATTATGTTATGGATTACTTATGAGAAAAATACAGTGGTTAGAAANGCTGTTAGTAAAGGCACTCGAGTCGGTCTTCTGCTGGCATAGCCCAGTACAGTCAAAGTTCGCCAAACTGTCCTAACGGACACGTCCGTTCGAAGGTCAGAGTGGCCTGGCACTAAAATTCCCGAAAATCATGCAAAATATATACAAAGCAAATAACATAGAAAAATTAAAAATTATTACTATAGAATTACATAAGACACCCAAAAGTACAATTATGTTATGGATTACTTATGAGAAAAATACAGTGGTTAGAAANGTATAGAATTACATAAGACACCCAAAAGTACAATTATGTTATGGATTACTTATGAGAAAAATACAGTGGTTAGAAATTTCCCTGCAGAAATGTGTCACTAATGAAAATGTGAGATGTCTTTCAAAGTTTCACGCAACAACTATTTACAGGAACACTTAAAACTTAATAAAAAGAAGTAAACATAAAATAATATAAATGACAATGTGAAATATGGTACCAGGACTCTGATATCACTGGGCCAGTCCATGTAGGCAAATTGGAGAATAAGGGGTGCAGGAAGTTATTGCAAATGTGCAATTGGTGTATGTTTATTGCTTACCACTATTTAAACTGCCATACTCCTGATGGGAGTATATTATAAAATTTTGGGTTAAAGCCTTTATGGCCCTCCCCCCAACAATCCTCTCAGCCAAAAAAAAAACGCAATTCATTCGTTTCAGCTTGTTTTGGCTATTATCTCGGGATGGAGATATACATGTGGGGTCGCTGGCCTGCAGTTACTGGTGATGCCTCGATGTTGCCTTCATTTTCGCGAAGTTTTCTCAACCAGGTTTTAAATACAATGTGCTCAGCCAGCCTGAACGAATACGCCACCAAAAGTTACCTCTTGGGGGCATGAAGGCAGGACGGCTGCTTGATGCTGGTAGTAGCACAGCGGCTCAGCCGAACGCCTTCCTAAATGCTGTTCCAGTCAGCAGCGTTTATGGCAGCCGCTCACAGTTGAGGCGTGGCAAAATAGGTAGAGGGGGTGCACGAGCTGCGCAGGGTGGCCGAACGAAGGGACACGGAGAGCTAGGGACATGGCACAAGTCAGTAGTGGCCTGTACACTGCCAACAATATGATGATTCTAACCCTTCCCGTTATCAAAACTCCCATCTCCTCAGCCAAAGTGGAGTTAATTTAGATAACATTTCAGCAAGTAACTGCTGAGTTAAATTTAGTTATAAAGTACACGTTGAAGTGTTAAAGAAAACAATGATAAATTTTATGTTAGAAAATAGCTGTAGCATTTATGTTCCAGAATTGTTTCGTGCGGTTCTGGCTATGTTTTGATCGGAAATATTTTTTGTTTATAATTTGCTATGCCTTGTTAAATATACAGTATTTAATCATCTCACATGAATAGCCTTATCGGAATGGTTACATATATAATTATCTTCTCAGTTCATATGCTTGGAAGTTCTTCTTTAGACGAAGTCGGGGACGGTTCTGTATGTGTGCCGTCTAGAATGTTCACGAGTTTTCTTACTTTTCGAGATTTTGATTTTTCGAATTTTGATTTTGCTGTCGTGTTTGTTCACGGCGTATTTGTTTTTTTNTTCTTACTTTTCGAGATTTTGATTTTTCGAATTTTGATTTTGCTGTCGTGTTTGTTCACGGCGTATTTGTTTTTTTTTGCGTTTTTTGTATTTCTGGCTGTACAAACTTAAGCTTTAACCCACGCTTATTTACTTGGACTTATGCCNGTTTTTTTGCGTTTTTTGTATTTCTGGCTGTACAAACTTAAGCTTTAACCCACGCTTATTTACTTGGACTTATGCCTGGAATATTTTGTGGCTGTCTGTTAAACAAAGGCCATTAATTTTTTGTCTGCTTTGTTTTATGCTGTGTCCTAACCTCACTCACGCAATAGCGTGAAAAGCGCGATATCGTGACTTGCTTTCTAGAAGAATGGCAGCGATAAATGTTTTACGTAAGGGAGAAAATGTTCTAATTTTATGGGAATCTGTCAGTACTGCGGAAAACTTGAAAGACCTTGTATCTGAATGTAAAAATCGTATTGGTGCCACAGGAAAAATATCAGTCGAAAATGCACAGAGGTTGTCAATGGGTAAGATATTTTAAATTTAACGATAATTTTTTTAATGATTTTGTGTTATTATCACGAATAGGTGATAAGAAATATGTATTTGTGCCGTTGTATTTGTAAATGTTTGTTTTATATAGGAATAAGCTAACTCATTCAATTTCATTGGAACTCGCAAAAATGGTAATTATAGAGTTTAGAGGCATTTCTGCAACCCCCCCCCCCTCCGCTAAAAGTGGTATATTTCCACTCTACTAATTATGCAGAACACGAATATACTAGGGGCATTAACGTCAGGGTAATTATCTAGTTTAGGGGCTTTTCTGAAAAAAACAATAAAAATTTTAAATTATGATATATTTCTACTCTACTAATGATGCAGAACACGAATATACTAGGGGCATTAACGTTCGACTAATTTCGTAATATGTGCCCACCTAACCTAACACCACGATGGGCGAATCACCATTTTACATTTTTAAACTAACCTAGGTTTGTTGGGTTTTATACTAACCTAGGATGTTTGGGTTTTACACTAACCTAGGATGTTTGGGTTTTACACTAACCTAGGATGTTTGGGTTTTACACTAAAATACGAATGTAGGATTGCAGGGATTTAAAGGAACCGTAAAACACACCAAAAGCATTTAAATTGACTCTCCTAGGTAGGGGGCTGGTATAATTCCTCTGACGTTAATAGACACAAACAAACATATTTCGCAAGTTTTTTTTAATATGTTCTACTTATTTTAACACTACGGCCGCTTCAATATCAACTAGGTAAGCTATGCTGAATTCATTAAAACAACTTTTGTTGGCATAAAACGTTTCGTTCATAAACGTAAACAAACTGTCAGAAACAGTCATCTCACAAACTTGTTCAATTTTTTAAAATATGTTGCACTTATTTTAAAGCGATGCCCCTAGTATATTCGTGTTCTGCATCATTAGTAGAGTAGAAATATATCATAATTTTAAATTTTTATTGTGTTTTTCAGAAAAGCCCCTAAACTAGATAATTACCGAATATCAATCAACTCACCTAGGTAGCGGTACAATTCCTCTGTCCTCGGCCAATTCAACTGTTGTACACCTTACCTCACTCGACGAAACAAGTAATGCCCACCACATGGGCGAATATTATGCACAGAAGCACTCGTCGTTGCACTCAGTTTTTAAATCTGTCAGATTCGGACACTACAAGTCGCGCCAGCAACAACACAACCACACTGTTTCGCATTTGAACTGTAACTGAAATTCTATGACAATGACGTATAAAAAACTGTTACTATGACATCAACGACCTACAGCCAATAAGGTGACGACACTATGCCGAAAATCACCACATATTAAGCTGTGCAGAACCCATTAATGCTACTTTTGTTGGTCTAGCATGGATTTTTGGGTTTTAAAGTAACAGTATAACATACTTGACGTTTATGAATTAACTCACCTCGGTACGCAGCGAGTACAATTCCACTGTCCTCTGCCAATTCAACTGTTGCATGACTTGAACCTTACCTCACTCGACAAAACACCATGATCTACTAAAACGTCCAAGTAACACCGGCCACATAGACGACTGTAAACCACAGAAGCACTCCTACTCGCACCATCCATTCTTAAATCACAAGCCTTTACACTGTCGGATTCGGACGACACAACTCACAAACCACACTATGTTGCGTCTAAACTGCAACTGAANCACAAGCCTTTACACTGTCGGATTCGGACGACACAACTCACAAACCACACTATGTTGCGTCTAAACTGCAACTGAATGCAGTTCACGTCTGCGCCGACAGCATTACATGGCTATTCAACAGGGCGTCGGACATGACTCCTCGTATTTTAACTATTTTATTATTATTATATTTGTTTCACCCTCTTTGGGGTACGATGAAACAGTCATTTCTTTGAGTGTTACTCCTTCCTTTGCACCCAGTACTTCTTCATTCTTTCAGATCTTCTTCTCTCCTCATCTGAGATGATGGGTTTCGACCTTATTTTAGATTTTTCTTGGAACCTTATCCCTTCGTCTTTAAATTTGATCTGTACTGTTCTATCAAGTAATGACTTTTCTGTAATTTTTAATTCTCTTAGGTTTTTTTCAATTTCTGTGAACCAATTAGGCTTCGTTTTGCAGTTACGGAAGAAATCAAAAATTTGTTTAGTTAATCTATTAGAATTCATTCTGAGAAGATGTCCGTAAAACTTTGGTCTCCTTTTGCGCATAGTATCTGAGAGTTTTTCAATTTTCTTGTGTAGCTTTTTATTCTTGACGTATACTATATTATTGTCCTGAAATTTTGTTCCTATGATCTTTCTTAAAATTTTTCTTTCTTTTATTTCTAATTGTTCCAACTGACCTATGCGATTCAAGGTTAGAGTTTCTGCTGCATACAATGCTTCTGGCTTGACCACTGTTTTGTAATGTTTAATTTTGGACCCCCATGAAAGAGATTTCTTGTTGTATGTCTCTCTTGTCAATTGGAAGCCCAACTCCATCTTATTTTTTCTGGATTCTATTGCCTTGCGTTCTGCTGCATTCCAACTAATCCATTCCCCCAGATATTTAAATTCTTTCACTATTTCTATTTTCTCTTCTTGGACTTTTAAGTATTTATTTGAGTGTTTGATGTTTGTCATGAATTTAGTTTTTTTAAAGGAAATAGTAAGACCTATTTTAGCTGCTTGTTTTTTCAGTTCAAGGATTTGTTGTTTTGCTTCCTCCATTTTATTTAGTAAGTTCTACTTATTTTACCATTACGCCCTCCTCAACATTAAAAATGTAAGCTGTGCAAAACCCATTTATGTTAATTTTGTAGGTGTACTATGTTTCTTTCATAAAAACTGCTATTCTCAATAATTACCAAAAAAAAAGTAAGCATATTATTTTGTGCCTTGAAGTTATAGATGCTGAAGTGTGTGTTTGGGTGGTGTTGCAGCGTCGTTCGCGACTTCGACTTTTGACATTGTGTTGTCGGGGGTGCACCCGCTGGTGGTAACACACAGCCTGGAGCTGCTTGGAGAGGTGGTGCGGGTGCTCCGCCCTGGGGGTACGCTCGTGCTGCACGAGGCCGTGGGCAACAGTGGCCCCGTCAGGACCACCGAGCAGTTGCTCAGTCTGCTCAAGATCAGCGGCCTCTCCCAGCCGAGGCTCGAGCCCGTCGTGCTGCCGGCCGAGGAGCTGCAGCAGGTCGGCGAGCGCCTGGGCGTCCACCTCATGGAGATACATTGCAGGAAACCTGACTACGAGGTGTGTTTACCGTCTTCCAAAGGAAAGAACATCGACTGTGATGTTTGATTGGTTTGTGTGTTAGCCACCCCTTCCCCAATTTTTTTAAATTTAAAGTAGCCTATTTTTCTTGACTGCAGTAACACTGTCTCTCTAGTTTAAATTGCAATACAGTAAAAACTCACTGTGTCATTTTTGAGGTACCAAAAGAAAAAAATCTNAATTTAAAGTAGCCTATTTTTCTTGACTGCAGTAATACTGTCTCTCTAGTTTAAATTGCAATACAGTAAAAACTCACTGTGTCATTTTTGAGGTACCAAAAGAAAAAAATCTATACAAAGCAGAGTAACAATGCATGTGGACTTACTTCTTATCATTTACCTAACGTAAAATTGGAGGTTAGATTTTAAGTTTTGAACCCACTTAGATAATAAATAAAACTCACAGAATAGCCTACTTATAATTATATATCATTTTATACACACAGACACACACGCATGTGCACACACACACACACACACGCAGATATATATGAATACAGACATATGGTATGGGACAGTTCACGTATATGTATATATGAGACACTAGAATGCAAACACCATTGGAGTCTATAGTCGTTTTGGATCATAGAAATAAGCTTGAGAAATAAGTAGGCCCTTTTTTCTGTAGTATTTGGAGTAGAATGGAAACATGCTTTGGACAAAAACTGCAAACTGAAATAGTGAAAATTGATCCACTCATTCTCTGGTGCTGCAATTTTAGGGGCATATGGCACCATTAGAGAAAGACTGCGTCAACTTCCATGTTTGTAGGTATTGCATTTGGGCTTCTTGTTCCAAGCGCAGTGAAGTTCTTTGTGACAGCCCAGCAACAAGCTGGGTAGGTTAGTATAGACACTCCAGCTAGGACAAACTGTGAAACATTCAGGAAAATGGTGCTAATTAAACTTTTTGCTGTTGGGCGAGAACTTTTTTAGTGAACGCAAGACTTTTGTTGATTCATGTTTTCCAGTAAAGTGGCTGTATCTGGTGACATAAATATGTACCAGCCCATAGGTCATAAACAGACTACGGTGTTGTATGTCTCCGGTCTGTGCTTGGTGTGGAATCAATTACACCAAAGGCGACACAAAATTGTCCACTACAAAAATCCTGGGTTTTGGTAGTGAATTTTCTTGGTAGTCTGTAGCCTTGTATGTTTTCCATCTGCAGAAGGCATCAAGTTTCGTTATTATAATTTGTACATGGGAACAATTTGTCCCATCAATTATCATGCATTACCGAGATTGCTCTTCAGAGAGGGAAATCACTTTCCCTGGCAGGGAAATAATTTTTCTTATGAGCCAAGGAGTAAAATGTTATAGGGGGGAACTCCCTGGCATCCCCTCCCCATTGATTCACACACGGCATGTAGCCCCCTTTGCAGTAGATTCTGAATAGCATGAAGTGTACAGGTATGTACGTGGAAGTTGTTCTCCGGATATTCTAGGTGGGCTCGTCTCAGAAGCTGTCGTTTGCCAGCACAGCAAAGCAGCCAGCCAACATGGCTGCTGTGTGGAAGTTGGACGACATGGTTGACGACGACATCGAAACAATCGACCCAGACGAGCTACNTTGTTGACGACGACATCGAAACAATCGACCCAGACGAGCTACTGGACGAAGAAGACCTCAAGAAACCGGACCCTTCCTCACTCAGAGGTTAGTGAATGGCTGCAGCTGTCCAATTGCTTGTATAGCGTGATTCCACCTATCATGCCACAGACATCTTCTCCTCTTCCTCTCAAACAATGCCTACATGTCTTCATTGTTCAGTTCAGTAGTGACAGCGGCCAAGAGCGGTTGGGTGAGAGCTGGTCAGCGTGGTTTTTAACAATACAGCAGTAGAGAGCGATGTTATCAGTTTGGTATGTACAGCTTGGTTTTTAACAATACAGCAGTAGAGAGCGATGTTATCAGTTTGGTATGTACAACGTGGTTTTCCTCCCCCCAGTGGCAAGCTTTTGGGAGAGATTTTCTCATTTGAACATAATTATACTTTTGCATATACCAAGGTGATCTGAAAGTAAATGTTGCTGAAGGGGATGTATTTTGTGTTATCACTTTTAGAACGTACTTGCAGCATCTTTCACGTGGATTACATACATGTTGTAAATTAGCTTGAACTTTTGTTGTGCGAATCATCTGAAAGTAAATTTGCATGTAAGTCTAGACTCTGTCTTTATCGCTTGGTATGTGCACAGAGAAGTAGGGTCTCCTGATTGGGTCCGAAAACTTATGAATCTAGGCACAGGCTTCATATATCACGTTGAGTTTCCTAGCTATGATATCGTAATAGCAGAGTTACAGAGGACACGTGTTTGAGAACATTTGTGGTAGTATAACCTGTTCATGGTGAATTGAGCACTTTTGAAAGCCCTCCTTGGAATCTACTCTTCCTCCTCATTGTGCATCCGTCTGCCCTTCATAATATTAGCATTGTCATGGACCCTCTCACTGTATTCGTGTGTCATCCAAATGAAATTGTCACCTGTTTTGTAAGTAAATGTGTTAATAATATGCAAGATTCATACTATGATGTGTATAAAAAAAAAAAAAAACCCTTTTTTTTATTAGCCATAAATTTAAACGTTACACTCCCAAAATAATGTCAAGTCTTATATAACTTTCTTCATTGTTTTTCTCTGCAAATGTAAGTGGGAGCCTCTATACCAGTGTGTACTGTAACACATGTACATCATAGCTATAGGCAGTAATTATATTTTCTTTGCCATTTACTGCTTTTACCATTTACTATGAAGAATAAACATTCCCCCCTCCCCCCCACAAACAATTTATATATATTTACTTTACTACTAAAATGTGTTAATAAGTGCATTTTAAAAATGTTGGAAAGGATGGTAAAGTTAATTTTACAATGAAAATTACATTTATCAGCATTGTAGTGTAATCCATTACAACTCTGCATTAATGATGTTGTAATGACGCAATATTCGTAATTTTTCGGGACTCGGGTGTAAAATTCTTTCGTGTGTTTGAAGCTTTGGAAAGCTTCTTAATATTTTTATCGGGTTAAAGTTTAAAGTCGTGGTGGCTCGTTTCCCGTGATAGTTTATCCGGCAGACGTGTGCGTTTGTAGGTTATCGGGAGGATGTTTGCAGTGTTACGTTTTATCAGGAGGACGGTTACAGTTTCGTTTCGAACTTTGGTTTTTTGGGGAAGCGTCAGCATTAATTAGATTAGTTCGTTTCTGTGGGTCAGGCAATGTCAACAAGTTTTTGTTGTACGAGAGGTTCGTTTCTGTTGACAACGCAGTATCGATAACGTGTTGAGAGCGGGACACGTGCAGTTTTAGATGACGCTGCTGGCAGATGCCAGGCGCTTATCTCAGGAGAGGGGGGTGATAGGCAGCACAAAAAGAGGCGTCTGTCTGTCGCCCTAAGAGCAGTCTTATTCAAGTCAGTCGTCAGGGAGAGTTACTTCACGTCGCCCGTGAGGGCAGGTCAGCGCAGTCGAGAAGTATCATGCAATGCTAGCCTAGGCCGCGTTCGGGCAGGACTAGAACCCCCACATCGGCAACTACACTTTAATATATCATTTCTCAGCCGGTGTGGGAGGTAGCCGCATTTTAAGTTTCTTCGGGTCAGTTTTTTAAGAACATCATTAAGTAAACGACTGTGGCACTGTTATCTGCAATAGTATATTTAATGGTTAAGGTTCGTACTCTGCATACTGGACATTCGTATGTGAACTGTTGTCATTCAAATGATAAATAAAGTATAGAATAAGCTAACTTGGAACTTGAACTTTATTTCATAATTACACGGTGTCCATTCACTGAGTCTCGTGTTTCTACCTCTGAGCAAGCCGTGGCAACGTAAACAGTTCGGCAGTAACAAGTGCCGAACGTTACAAGATGGCGCCCGCCCACCTGTGAGGCTGTAATATTCTAAATATTAGCATAACGAGGATTCGGGCGGAACTTTACAATGTGCATTTATATCTACGTAGGGTGGTCGCCTAACGTGGACACCCCCAAAATTTCTGGAACGGTTGCAGATAACGAAATGTGGTTTTCGCTAAACAAAATTACGTACGGGGGCAAGTTTTTGCCACAAAGTGACTATTCGTAACATGCTTATGGACTTAAATAATTAAACCGCATATGATTTTTCGCCTGGAAACATAACATTTATTTGAACGGCATCTGAAAGTACGTGCAAAGAGGAATTCAGTTATATAGCATATGCAGTGGAAAGTAACACAGAAACACCAAGAACTAATGTGCAAATATGAACAAGTTAAGTGTGCCGGTAGCATGTGGCAGTGGACCTGTACTCACAGCTGTAAGCAAGCAACACGCGCCGTGACTCATCCTGGCGGGAACACATCCTTATAGCAGCGCAGCACCAGTCCCCGTAGTCTGTTATGGGTAGGTGTTATTGCAGTGTGTGACTGTACGTACGCAGTGAAGTTCACGAATGAGGGAAAACTGGACGCTCTAATTATTTATGGTGAGTGTGGCAGAAATGTCAAGCAAGCCGTCCAAATGTATGGTTAAATGTATCCTAATCGGACGTCCATCTCATGCTAAATGATACAAAGAATTTGCACACGTCTCTTGTCACGATTTGATTAAAATTCCACAACTTGAGTGCGACGAAAGACTGAAGACTGCTATGGGCGAGACTCATCAAAACGATATGTTGGCATGTGTCGATGCAAACCTCCACATGGGTACGCGAGGACTTTCCAGTTTCATAGGAATACGTAAAACAAGTTGTTTTGGATACTGCGTCAACGTAAATTCCATCCATATCAGGTGGCTCTTCATCAGGCATTACATGAAGGTGATTTCCAGCAGCACGTTCAGATTTGTACGTTTGTCTTGGTCTGTAATGGGTGACAGCAATTGTCTGAAGAACATACTATTTACTGATGAAGCGACCTCCACAAACCATGGGCGCGTAAACTTACATAATATGCGCTGCTGATTGAACAAGAATCCGCGTTGGGTTCAGCATGTGGAGCACCAGCGACAGTAGAAAGTGAATGTGTTGTGTAGAATCATTGGAGACTAACTTCTTAAGGCCATTCTTAATTTAAGTGACAATGACCAGCTGTACATAGGCCCATTTCTTCAGTGAGACCTTACCGGCACTTCTGAAAGACATACTGCTCGACATATGTCGTGATATGTGGTTTCAGCATGATGATTGTGCTGCGCATTTTGCTTTGGTGGCGAGACGTTTCCAAACCGCTGGTTAGGGCGTGGTGGTGTTTTAAGATGGCCAGCTTGCTCTCCCAACCTCACACATCTATCTAGTTTTCCTGTGGGGAACACTGAAAAGACACATAGGAATGCATTGTGGCAGCTTGCAGAGGTATTACGCCAGAAACACTTCAGAACGCTCGTCGCTCGTTACATGTGCATTTACAGATGTGTATTACTGTCGATGGTAAACATATCAAGCACATGCTGTGAAAAAACCTAATGTGAAGCGTTTCAACCATAACTGTGCTCTTTTGTACTATGCATGCGGATGGGATTGCATTTCTCCTTTGGTTGGTTTGTTCTACTTTTGTTGTGCATCTGTACGCACTCGTTACTCAGTACAGTTAATGACTAGGAAACAATCTCCTGAATTACGTTGGTATCTGAATAAAATGTGTACTCACGTTGCCCATCTTCCCTCCTCTGCGGTGTCTGCTTTGTCCAGTATCACATTCCGTCCCCCTTGCCTTTTTAAGGTAAGCGTTACGCTGCTATAAGGAAGCTGTCCCGCCAGGATGAGTCACGGCGCGTGTTGCTTGCTTACAGCTGTGAGTACAAGTCCACTGCCCCATGCTACCAGCCCACCTAACTTAACCATAATTGCACATTAGTCCTTAGCGTTTCTGTGTTACTTTTCTTTGCATATGCTGTATCACTGAATTCCTCTTTGCTGTGTACTTTCAGATACCGTTGAAATAAATGTATGTTCCAGGGGAAAAATCATATGTCGTTTAATTATTTCTGTCCATACACGTGTTACAAATAGTCACTTTGTGGTAAATTTCTTGCCCCCGTATGTAATTTCATTTAACGCAAACTGCATTTCGTTATCTGCAACCGTTCCGGAAATTTTTGGGTGTCCGCGTTAGGCAGACCTCTCTGCATATATTTCANGTGTTACTTTTCTTTGCATATGCTGTATCACTGAATTCCTCTTTGCTGTGTACTTTCAGATACCGTTGAAATAAATCTATGTTCCAGGGGAAAAATCATATGTCGTTTAATTATTTCTGTCCATACACGTGTTACAAATAGTCACTTTGTGGTAAATTTCTTGCCCCCGTATGTAATTTTATTTAGCGCAAATTGCATTTCGTTATCTGCAACCGTTCCGGAAATTTTTGGGTGTCCGCGTTAGGCAGACCTCTCTGCATATATTTCACTTAACAGCTTCATTTGTGCTATTTAACATAAACCTAAAGGGGCCGTGGTGGTGTACTGGTCAGATTACTCACCACCCACGTAGGCGAACCGTGTTTGATTCCCAGCGGGGTTGCATTCGGGTTCCCACACATGGGAATCTGGCCAGACAATGCCGCTGGTCAGTGGGATTTCTCAGCAATTGCCCATCTCCGCCAGCATTGCATTCGGGCGCTGCTCCGTACTCGCCTCGCTTCACCCTCATCAACTTTCTATTTCAAGGCATTGATGTTGAGAGCTGCCCAAATCTCTCCACCCCACTTTCCATTCAGCATAAACTTCTGATGGAGTGCAGTCAGTTAGGAAAGTGACTTTCAAGGTTTCGAAACTCTCAGACCGGAAAAAACAGTGAGATATTTTGGGAACTGGAAAATTAGAAAGTTACTGCTTACAAGAATTGTGAAAAGTGTGTTTTAGGATTGGTGTTTCTTAACTTTTCCATTTTAGCTTTTAATATCCCATAAATTCACCTGTATTTAGGGCGAATTTATGTATCGTTCACTTTTAAGTGGTCTTGAATCTGTTAAAATTAGATTGTAAATGGCAGGAAGTTGAGATCATATTTTAGTAGTTTATACTAAAGATAAATATGATCTCTGTTTTTGTAAATACTATGTGCTGAACTAACTGACTGAACTCTAAAGTTGATATAAATATTTCTCGTTTTACCCCATGGACTAGCGAAATAATTTTGCGGACCTGCACAGGTCTGAGGATCGGCTGTTCACAACTGCTGGCCTAAGAAAGTGCCTTGTACAGTATCATCAGAGAGGAACCTGGTCTACAGAAATGAAGTGGTGGCGTGGTGTCTCTGATCACAGCATGCTCAACACGAGGGCATTCCAAAATGTTTTACTCGCTCTTGGACATTGTCCCAAAACAACTTTAGAGTAATTGCTCTGAACATCTTGCCAGAGCAGAACATTTATGTGCACTTTTTGAGGGAGTAACGAAGTGTACATTAGAAAATTGAGGGAGATTTAATTCAATTAATGAACAGAAAGGAAATGTATTTGTTCTAGTTACAGACAAATAAAATATTTAAAATGATAGGTAATGAAATTTATCTATAAACTTAAGTTTTTTACAGTAGTAATAATAATAATAATAATAATAGAGTAGTAATAAGGTTATAAAGAGCATAGAAATATTTTTGTATAAAAAAAAGGGAAGACATTTTGGAAATGTGATATTTATGTACTTTTGGCAATTTATATTGGTTGCTCAATCAAGTCATTTTTACAAACACAGTATGCTATTATAATATTTGCAATATGTTTGTTCCAAAAAAAATTTCACACTAGCTTTGCTCAGATTTTGCTAGTAATGTTAATTGAAAAGTATTCTGTTCAAACATTAATGCCGTAGAACTCAATTTTACATTTTGGTAGACTATTTGTAAAAATTCAATACCCTGAATTTTCTTAATAATGCTGACTAGCAAGGCAGTGACATTGACAAGAGTTCATACAAACTCTGCTCATTTCATCTTTACGCATCTCCGGTGATGTCATGTAATATTTTTTACTACTTCTTGCAGTCACAAAAAAANTCTGCTCATTTCATCTTTACGCATCTCCGGTGATGTCATGTAATATTTTTTACTACTTCTTGCAGTCACAAAAAAAGTGTAAGAAATGTTATGGTCAAAATTAATATTTTATAGATGTTCATTGTCATCCTCTGTGTAATAACTTNAAAAAAAGTGTAAGAAATGTTATGGTCAAAATTAATATTTTATAGATGTTCATTGTCATCCTCTGTGTAATAACTTCAAACCATTTTGTTTTACTATAGATTTGTACCAAAAGGATCTTACTATAAATCCCCTGTAATAAAAAAATGTCTCTTAATTTTATTACGTACTTTTTTTTGGCATTTGAAGTTAAAGAAATATGTAGTCATTGTTCATTTATCCGTTTTATAGGAACTGAAAGTACATTCGTACCAAAATTGTTTTCATGAAGATTCGCTGTTGTTATAATTATATGACCAAAGTTAATGCATGCCAGGTATCATGACATAGTTTACATTTCCCCTGAACAGACCGTAGTTACATGTAGGGTTTTGTCTGTAATGTACTTAACATTTTGTTCACTAAGTGAATGCAAATAGATAAAGGACTATGTACTTCCTAATATCAAGTTAGTGGGTATGTAGTGATAGCTAATGCATCGCGTTGTTTCCCAGTGTGTTCGAGCACAGGCAAGAGGAAAGCGTGCAAGAACTGCTCGTGCGGCCTGGCTGAGGAGCTGACAGCCAATGACAAGCCCATGCAGAAGACTGCTACTTCGTCGTGCGGCAATGTGAGCAGTTTTTACTTCCGATGCCCTCTTTCCACCACTTGGGCGGGCTCGTTCAAAGCAATTTACAACCTGTACAGCATTTTTTTTAGTGTCCTACACATGTCACAATTTGTGCTGTCAACATTTGGGCAAAAAAAAAGATGTACCTTGTATTCTGTGACTCGTAATTTTAAAATAAAGCAAACAGGCCTTCACGAGTATTGGAGTTACCAAAGTTTGTGGGCTTGAATGCCAATGTGAACACACTTGAAAGTTTTGAGAGTAAGTGTGTGCAGTACGAACCTCATTTATATTTTTCTCTAAAGAACGGAAAAATATTTCAGTAGGGGTGAATGTGTAAAACGAGGGAAATTTATGGTGTGTGTGCACTTGTTGGGGTTAAATAAAATAAATATACCGTAAAGTAAAGTACAAGTCAACTTCCAAACAACGACCTTTCAGGGTTCTCAAGAAAAGGGTCATAATTTTGAAGGGTTTTTTTAATTAGAATTTGGATGGACTGTGATCCACCACCAACCCCTATACAAAAGCTACATTAAAATGTTACGTAGCAACAAGTCTGTAACTATTGGGGGTGGTTCTGTAATTTAAAGCTACCTCTATGCAGATAAATATGGTATCATATTCGAATTTTCAAACCCAAAAAAACTGAGGGCCATCTTATTTTAGCCTATATAATATTTTAAAGTTAATGTTTTTGTTTGAGTAGTAGCAAGGGATTATTATATTTTTACTTGCCATGTGTTATATTACAATACAGTGGATTCTTGATTATTCATTTTTCAGTGGACCAACAAGAAAAAAGAAACCTGCAGGAAAATGATGGATGCCGACTTGGATTTTAGACCTGAGAAATACTGTACATAACCTCAAAATGCATGTTTGTTTAAACCAACAGCCTAAATATGTCATTAAAATAATTTATTCAAGTCAATTTATGATTACATATTCACTTTAAATTAAAAACTTAAATTCTTGAAATTTAGCAAAAAAAAAAAGTTTATATTAATATTTTGGTCTATTGTTCCTTTGTCGGCCGAGTCATGCTCAATCCCTCGGTTAAAATTACAACTGATTCATTTGCGACAATTTTTGCTAATCATTACTTGCCAAGTCTTTTTCAATCCTTTACACTTTTAACCAACACACCCAGCCAATAGTTTCCAATAATAATCACGCCCGTCAAAATACTGCCACGCCTCATTTCAAATTCAGTTTACAATAACAAGGCCATAGGTTGTTGAATACAGTGTCGGAGATTGTGTGATTTGTTCTCATTGTAGTCAAGCTACAAATACAGTAAAGACCTAAGAAGAAGAAAAATACTAGTCTATAGAACATGAAAAACTGTTGCAGGGTAAAAGCAATACTATCGATAACACCACGTGTCGATTATTCGTGTTATTTTGCATTCACATAGCGTTCAAAAACGAATAATGCACGCAATCTTTGACAAATGTAGTGATGAGAAATACGTTAAAACGTAAATAACGGGAACAAATCATCAGAAATCCACTGTATTTCACAGCTAAATGATTGTTCCAAATATATTTTGGCTTTCGGGCACAATACCTGATCAACGGGTGTGGGAAATTTATGTTTTAAGAGTTGTAGCATGTGGTTTTTTTTAACATTGTTTATATAAGATAGTGGTCGGGACCGTCCAGAAAAAACAACTGTTAAGGGACAACGGAATAAATGGGATCGCAGAAACGAGATTTTATTGTATAAACCACTTCACAAAAGCTTAAAAACATTAACAGATTATGCTATGTAATGAAACAATACATATGAGGGGGATTGACAGATAAAGTATCGCTTGCTGATGCTTTAATATATACTGTATANATGTAATGAAACAATACATATGAGGGGGATTGACAGATAAAGTATCGCTTGCTGATGCTTTAATATATACTGTATATTGTATATCATTAACTGCAAATAATTTAGCCACATATATAAACCCTTTATTTAAGTGGCAAGATTGGATAATTCTGCTAAATTACATATCCAAATAATTTAAGAAACAAATTTTCCCTTTACACCATAGTAAATATACGGGGATGGTCTTTATTTTAAAGTACATAGAGTATTTACTGGCCCAAGTAGCCACTTACTTNATGTAATGAAACAATACATATGAGGGGGATTGACAGATAAAGTATCGCTTGCTGATGCTTTAATATATACTGTATAGTGTATATCATTAACTGCAAATAATTTAGCCACATATATAAACCCTTTATTTAAGTGGCAAGATTAGATAATTCTGCTAAATTACATATCCAAATAATTTAAGAAACAAATTTTCCCTTTACGCCATAGTAAATATACGGGGATGGTCTTTATTTTAAAGTACATAGAGTATTTACTGGCCCAAGTAGCCACTTACTTCCCTGGTATTGTTTACATGCTAACCTGGCACATATGCGGTGTGCGGTGTTGCAGTGCTACCTGGGCGATGCGTTCCGCTGTGCGAGCTGTCCGTACCTCGGCATGCCTGCGTTCAAGCCGGGAGAGAAGATCCAACTCACAGACAGACAGCTCCGGGCAGACGTGTAACTCTGCCCGTAGCAACTGCAACCTACTGTTCCTGCGCACAGGTGGAGAAGGAAAAAATTGTGCACTCCTAGCGCTGTTGATTCACAACATTTTGAAATGGAATATAAAATTTCAGCTTTAAAGAAGAATAATCTTTTTTTTATTATTTTTTTTTTTAGTGAACTTGTGATGTCTTTAGTTTTATTTGTGAAGGTGGTTGTTGTATTGCTAAGAGTGTATTTGAATGTGGTAACCTTTTAATTTTGGAGCTGTCGAACAGAGATGTTTTCCACACTTTGTCCAACTCACATTCCTGAAATTTTTAAAAATTAAGTACCAGAGTAATACTAACGATAGTGTGAGGTTACCGACTGTAAGAAGAAGCACAGTAGCTTCTTGGCTGATGGAAATTGTATCGTATTATCTTGTATGTTTCTTATTTGTAGGTAGGTGTCAAATATGCTAATTCCTTACAGAGCAATTCAAGGTGTACCATACAACTTGAGGGAAAGACACCAATAGACTGCTCATAATCTTGAAAGTGTAATGGACACTAGCACGAGTTCTTACTTGGAAGATATGCATGTGTAGTAGGACAACACATNTATGTTTCTTATTTGTAGGTAGGTGTCAAATATGCTAATTCCTTACAGAGCAATTCAAGGTGTACCATACAACTTGAGGGAAAGAGACCAATAGACTGCTCATAATCTTGAAAGTGTAATGGACACTAGCACGAGTTCTTACTTGGAAGATATGCATGTGTAGTAGTACAACACATTTTCACATGTGGATGCACTACCATGTATTTTTTCTAGNTGGAAGATATGCATGTGTAGTAGGACAACACATTTTCACTGTCAACGTTGCGCGTGTGTGTGTACGCCTGTGCACGTACACACACGCAATGTCAACACTTGCTATTTAAACGTGAAGGAAATGAACCTAACTTGTAATCATCGCAGTAGGACATCTGTGTATGAAATTATTTTGTCCAACATGTAACATGCTGCCCCACCCCCTATTTTTTTCTGTGTGCACACACATGTGCATTTGTAATATCCAGGTGGCTGGTCCAGTGCAAAACATTCCAAATGTGCATCCTTGTGTGAGAATGTGCCGTACTATACCGGTGAGCAAAAACATTTATTTTAACCACAATCTAGGTTTTTAATGCGACGTAAACAAAAATCCGGTATATTGGGCATAAGGTCACTAGGAAAACTCGGCTTTCAAGTGGTTTTTTGATGGCCGCCACAGTATCCACTGTAATATTACATCTAAATAGGAAAACAGTTATTTAATTTGTTTCAGTATCCCCCCCTTCCCCTCTCCGCTGGCTACCATAGACACTGAATATCTCATGGGAATGTAATAGGGACCAAGTGTTTCGTTTACCGCCTACTCCTAGCCCCAAGCTTTAAAATGGTACAATTTTTGTTTGTACTTGCTCAGTAAATTTTGAGTAAGATGCTCTTGATACATTAATCACTTATCTGCAAGACTAACGTGTGAGTAAATGTGCTTGCTTTTGTCTTTCTGACTCTTAATATTATTTTTAGTAGCATAGCTGCATTTTCCCCAACACTTTTTTGCATAAAGTTAATTTCATTATTTTCAAAAATAGCAGCTTCTTCCATCTTTGCTCCCACGGTGGGAAGGCCTAGGTTTACTCTGAAGTGTAGACTTCATGCATAGGGAAGACATTAAATTCTTTTTTAAGTTTGTGGGAGAGTAGCGTATGTTAAGAGCTTATAATTGCTGATGTAGGCGGAGATTTATGGAGTATGTAAGGAATGGAGTAAAGAGGGTGTTTTTAATGTCCAGTTGTTTTTTATTTTGCAGCTAACCACTTTTACTGTACTTGCCTAGGAGTTATGGTTTATGTAAGCCACGAGGCTACTAATTACATTTTAAAAAAGATGGAAAACTCAAGTACTCACATGGTGGTAAACACTCAACACAAAGTCGGGCGATCACATTTTCCACGTGGATGCACGGTTCCGACGTTTTGCTGGCTTAGCCACCTTCTTGAGGTTGCCTGAAGAATTTTCATGGAAAATGTGTTTGTCGGACTTTGTGCATGTCTGTATATCTAAGAGTACCACCCTGTGAATACTTCTATTTCTGTCCCCTTTTTCAAAATGGAATTTTCTAAGAGTTTGGCAATGTTCCTAGTAGAACAGTAATGTTGCTTATGAAGGATCAAAGTGTGGTGATACAGCTCTTATACAGCGTTGTTCTAGGAGGCACAGCTCTTTTGGTATATAGTATCAATTTGCACTAGAAAAACCATCCTTGTTATTCTTTTGTAATCCGCATAGTCAAAATCTGGTACTTTTAAACAATGTTGGTGTACAGTCTGTGAAAATAATTTGAATGTGACGCATGACGTCTGGGATAAAAGCTACGACCGGTCAAGGGTTCTGTTTGCGCCGTTGAGACGTAGACTCGTCTGGTAGAATTTCGTAGGTGGGAGTGATGTAAAACTGTTGTTCGAAGGCATTCGTTTGGCTTCTGTAGTGCTTCTCTTCTGTGTCCGCTTTCTGCTCACGCAGGCTGCGAAACCGGGGCATCTGGCAGGAGAAGCGCTGTCTCTCTAGCGCGCAGGCTGGCAGGGTGAGAGGCTTGCTAATGGGTTGGACCCCCTGGGGTAGGACAGCTGTCACTGTAATGTACCGGTGTCTGGTGAATGCACGCATCCCCTCTTTCTTACAGTAACGGTTCGCTCACATGAACAGCAGAAGGCTGTGTTTTATTTACATAACTCATTGACAGAGTTTGACTTGAAAGAAAGCAATTGAAAGGCGAACACGTAGCAAAATAATTTTTGAATACTGGTGTGTACTCAAGACTCACTCATGAGGGGTGTGTTAGCTAATTATCTATTTACCTGCCGTGGCGCTGAAGGCGTTTGAAACTGGTCGTGCCCGTGGCCTCCTATCTGGTCACACGGCAGATAATTTACGTGCGACATATTCTCTCTGTGCCGACCTAAGTCTTCTGTAACTTCTGCCGGCGTCTCTATCTACTTATTTTCAAACATGAGTAACTCTTTGAAATTGAACTATACTAACCATTGGCTTACGGGACCACCTACAAAATAATAAAACATAAGACCCTTCAAAAGAGACATAATGGACTTTACAAATTATTTACAACAGTAAATTGTGCTGTGAATGGCCTTGCTGCTGTATTCTTCGGTGGCCCTGCATCTAGGGGTTATCTGGTTGGTTTCGGAAGCCAGCCTTCCTAGGTTCAAACCCTGCTCAAGGTGATGTGATACCACGAGAAGATGAGATGGAGTCATGTAATTGTAGTTGTCAGTACGCGTCACATGTAATGTGTCACAACCTTCCAATATTTATTGGTTATTATGCTATGTATACTGTACTCTGTAATGTGTAATAAAGAAGATTCAGACAATTTAAATGAAAAAAATTTAATTATTGACGATTGTGGGTAATGCAAGATGATAATTAATATGCACTGTTTTATGCACAGAAAAACTACAAGTGAAATTTTCAAGATTTTAGTAAGTACCGGAGGGGAGGGGGGGGGATATTGGACAGTTCTTGACATCAATGTCTATGAGCCAATGAGGGTGAAGTGAGGTGAGCATGGAACAGCACCAGTATGCAACAACAGGAGGAAACAGGAGATCCTTGAGTAAACCTGCTGACGAACTGCATCGTCCAACGCAATTCCCACATGCGAAAATCTGGAAGTGACCCCACCGGGAATCAAACGCAGTTCGCCTTTGTGGAAGGCAAGTAGTCTGACCACAGGTACACCAAAGAACTGTATTGGTGTCTGTAATATTTTTTAGGATGATATGGTTTCACTAGCCACCAAGCTTTGGTTCTAGGTAACTGTAATTAGCATGGAACAAGCTTAGTGTTAATGAGAAGGCATGTTAGTCTTAAAGCAGTATGGGGCCCATTTCTTTAAAGCAATGTAAAACTCTTTTGGGAGCTTATTTCATGAAAACAATATTCAAGGCTGCTGCATGGGCTTGAGATGATGTCCAACTTAAAGAACCATCTGTGTTGTGAGCACTGGCATAATAGCTTGACCACAAAGTTGTGACATCACATTGTTTGGTGCTAACTTTCTGTCACAAGCACAATTAAGTATACTGCGAGTTAAACAACTTCTGTATGTCAGATAAGGGTATTATTTGGTACAGAGAAACATGCCGTGAACTACTGTTTATTACTGCTGTGCATCAGACGAGAGTATAGTTGACTTTCTCATTATACTGACATTACCTCTGTATTATCCATTCACCCACAAATTCTCAAAAATATTTTTGTTATACTATGTAAAATTTTTGTAGCTAACAGTCTGTAATGCAAACTATTTTTACAGAAATATTTCTTGCATTTATTTAACAAGTATGTAGAATAATTATTTTGAGAGAAATAGTAATGGGCGTCTGCAAATATTCGGTTTGTGTTGAGAGGATTATGTGCCTGGAGCTTGAACGGCATTGCAGTGCTGTATCTACTGATCTACAAAAATAAAATGCACTTCAGGTGCGGTATGAAGACTACTATCAAGACACCACACATATTACAAACGCTGCAGACACTATTTCTAAGCTTCCAACATAGCTAAAAACTGCCTTTTCACATTGCCTTATTGCATAATGCACTGATCAAATACTCTCAAAACTAGTATAAGAACATGTACTGAACTTTGCAACACAGACTTTGTATTAATAAAGTGGTAGGGTCACTGCGCAGGTTCCATAGTTCCGACGGTACAATGGGAACACCTTTACATAACCATGTGGGTTGGTGTCGCTCCTATCACGCCCTTCTTGTGCCTCAAAACACCTGCAGGTACATACTGCTGGCAAGCATTCTTTACTTAATGCACTAGAAGTGTGATCCATTATTGGTGCCTTGCTCAAGCTACGCCTTTTTCGTACAAAACACTTCAATCTTGAAAAATTGGTATGTTAAAAAAATTATTTTCACTATAAATTTTTGTTGTTCATCTGCCAATAGTTTGTGGTAACTAGGCTTTTCTCTCAAGGTCTTCTGCGACTTCAATAATTGTTCAAATATTAAAAAACCTGCAATAATTAATGAAAACAATTTGTATTTATTCCATCAGAATATTAGAGGTTTAACAAGCAAAATTGATGAGCTTTCCGTGTGCTTGGACAAATATTATGTTTAACAGAAACAGATTTAACTGAATCCACTGCTAAGCAAATTAAAATTCCTGGTTATTCCCTCTGTTCTACTTATTGTAGAAATAGCATGACTAAGGATGCTATCTGTATTTTCATTAAAATTGTAAGTTTTAAAAATGACATGCATTTACTATGCGAAGATCAAGTGTTTTGAGTGCAGTTATGTTGAAGTAACAACTGATAACTGTAAAAAAAAGTGGGCTCTATATATAGAGCCACTTCTGCCAACTTTAGTAACTTCTTAAAATTTCTTGAACCAAACCTTAAAGCCATTTACAGAACCAATCAAGAAATTATTCTTTGTGGAGATTTTAGCATTGATTATTTAAAAGAAAGCGACCAAAACAATGAACTAGATGGTTTACTCAGTACCTTTAACCTTAAATCCATAATTAATTTTTCCACAAGGATAGAAGGAACCAGTTGGAGAGTAATTGATAACATTTTCATTGATATTAAGTGGAGAGTGCCACTGTCTCCCAGTAATAAATTGCTTATCGGATCATGATGCACAAATATTAACTATGTCTTCCGTAAAAATGGTCCTCCAAAAGCATTTCCTATAAGAAAAATACAAAATTTCTTGCTGGAAAATGTTTTAGTATTCAAAAGTGAGTTTAGCAGGGATCAATGGTCATCATTGTATACTTGTACCAAAGTAAATGAAAAATTCAACTCTTTTTCTTAACCAAGTTCTCCATTGTTTAGAAAAATGTTTCCCATCCAGATTAACCCACAGCAATACAAATCCAAAGATAAATTTATGGCTCGCCAAAGGAACAAAATTTTCCTGCGAAAACAAAAAAAAACTATACAAGGCCATCAGAACCAGCAGCATTCCAGACACAATGAATCACTTCAGGAAATGCTCGAACATTTTGAGAAGGGTCATAAAATCTGCAAAAAAAAGAATAAAAAAAAAACCACGCAACAGAAGGAAGGACAGAGCAATGTCCAGTTGTAAGCAAGTAAGTAAACAGCTCTACACCCCAGATCCTTTACATACACAACTCTTAAATAAGTGGAGGAAACTATCTAGTGGCTATGAGGGCACTAGCTATAGGTTGTTAAAGCAATGTCATTTTGAATTCAGTGTTCCATTAAGCTATATTTGGAATGCTATCATCAATACAGGATTGTTTCCAGACAGACTCAAATGGACTATGGTAACACCATTGTTTAAGAAAGGTGACAATACCGAAATAACCAATTATAGACCTATCTCACTTCTTACCACCTTTTCAAAAGTAATTGCAAAACTAACATACAAGAGATTGCAGCAACATTTCGATAATCACAAAATTTTATCAAATTTTCAGTTTGGCTTAAGGAAAGATGTCTCAACAAAAGATGCAATTTTCAAACTAACAAATTGCATTCTTAACGTACTCGATAAAAAGATGCAATCTAATGGAATCTTTTGTGACCTCACTGAAGCATTTGACTGTGTAAATGACAACGTACTTATAGAAAAAAAGTTTTACAGATTCTCAGGTACACCCAATAAACTAATACCTTTCAAACAGGAAACAACAATTGCGAATCAAAGGAAAAACTACTTCATTCTACTCTGTACCAGGACAGAAAAGCATGGGGTCCCTTAAGGCTCAATATTAGGCCTCCTACTCTTCTTGTTTATATAAATGACCTCCCATGTGCCTTCACACCAGGCACTACTCCCATTTACACCGAAGAGCTAAAAAAAAACTGGTATAGGCATGCATATGCAAATAACAGAGGCATGGAACCAATCAGAGTAACGCGATGCGGTCGGCAGCGCCTATATAAGACAACAAGCGTCTGGCAAAGTTACTAGATCGGTTACTGCTGCTACAATGGCAGGTTATCAAGATTTAAGTGAGTTTGAACATGGTGTTATAGTTGGCGCACGAGAGATGGGACATAGCATCACCGAGGTAGCTATACAATTTGGATTTTTGCATACAACCATTTCACGAGTGTACCGTGAATATTGGGAATCCGGTAAAATACCAAATCTTAGACATCGCTGCGGCCAGAAAAAGATTGTGAACGAACGGGACAAACGACAACTGACGAGAATCATTAAACGTGACAGACGTGCAACCCTTTCTAAAATTGGCGCAGATTTCAATGCTGGGGCATCAACATGTGCCAGCGTGCAAACTATTCAACGGACCATCATTGATATGGGCTTTCGGAGCCGAAGGCCCACTCGTGTACCGTTGTTGACTGCACGACACAAAGCTTTACGCCTCGCCTGGGCCCGCCAACACCGCCATTGGACTGTTGATGACTGGAAACACGTTGCCTGGTCTGACGAGTCTCGTTTCCAATTGTATCGGACGGATGGACATGTACGGGTATGGAGACATCCTCATGAATCTATGGACCCTACGTGTCAACAGGGGACTGTTCAAGCTGGTGGAGGCTCTGTCATGGTTACCCCGCACACGTCAACCCGTGAAATGGGACCCCTGATACGTCTAGATACGACTGACAGGTGACAGATACGTAAACGTCCTATCCGATCACCTGCACCCATTCATGTCCATTGTGCATTCCGACGGATGTGGACAATTCCAGCAGGACAATGCGACACCCCACACGTCGAGAGTTGCTACCGAGTGGCTCCAGGAACACTCTTCTGACTTTAGACACTTCCATTGGCCACTTAAATCACCAGACATGAACATTATTGAGCATATCTGGGATGCCTTGCAACGTGCTGTTCAGAAGAGATCTCCACCGCCTCGCACTCCTATGGATTTGTGGACTGCCCTGCAGGATTCATAGTGTGAATGGCCTCCTGCATACATTCAGACATTAGTCGAGTCCATGCCGCGCTGTCTTGCGGCACACGATATTAGGCAGGTATACCAGTTATTTTGGCTCTTCAGTGTATTTGCAGATGATACTAGCATCTTGGTCCCTGGAGACTCAGTAAATTATCTAATGCAAAAAACAAACACAACATTTACAGAGCTAAATGCATGGTTTACTGAAAACAAATTAAATCTCATCCTAGACAAAATATATCTTATGAATTTCCTTACAAATAACAGAAAAAACACTAATTCGTATGTTAACAGTAACCGAGACAAAATTAATGAATCAGCAGTGACTAAGTTTCTTGGCTTAAAAGTAGACAGTTTACTAAACTGGAAATCTCACATTGCTATATTTTACATAAACCAAGTTCAGCCTGGTTTAGAGGTCTTGAACAAAAATTGTATATTTTGCATATTTTTATTCCATCATGTGTTATGGTATAATTTTATGCTGTAATTCCACTAACAGTAAAAAAGTGTTTCACATACAAAAGAGAGCTTGAAGAATAATCAATGGCAAAAGAAAGTCAGATTCATGTAGACCTCTTCAAAAGCTCAAGAGATTTTAACATTCTCACGGAGTGCATGTTTTTAGTACTCCTGTTCGTGTCCAAAAACAGTCATTTATTTCAGAAAAATAACCTTTCATAAACATGACACTAGAATAAAAGACACACACATGGCTTCAGTTAACTTAAAACTATTCCAGAAAGGGCTGTCGTAACTTGGTAGCCAACTTTTCAATAAATTACCACACCACCTTCAAGGAATTTGCTTTTCTAATCAAAAACTCTAAAAAACAGTTGAAAGAATTTTTATTGAATGTGCATTTTATAGCATAAATAAATATCTAAACTACAAAAATTAATAAATTACTGTATAGNAAGAATTTTTATTGAATGTGCATTTTATAGCATAAATAAATATCTAAACTACAAAAATTAATAAATTACTGTATAGAATCTCATTGTACACATTTCTTGTTCCGGGTTTTCTCGTATCATTTTTCTTCTGTTTCAGTAAAATGATGGTGCCCTACACCATGTTGGAAGAAGATTAGTAACTTTATGAAGGAAAGATATGATGTGTGTACATGCAATGTGATGTGTGTGCGTGTGTCCGTCCAGTGTATAAACTNCACTTTATGAAGGAAAGATATGATGTGTGTACATGCAATGTGATGTGTGTGCGTGTGTCCGTCCAGTGTATAAACTGTGTATACTCTAATTTGATTTATTTGACTTGTCCATTATCTTTGTACAGCTATGTATTGAAAAAAGATCTTGTGGATGTAATAAAACAAACAAACAAAGGTAAGTTTGATTGTGTCTACTCATGTGTAAATGGTTGGGTATAATCAGGTTTATTTTTGACATAATCTGAATCCATAGTCTAATCCTTTAAAATATTCTTGAATCTCGAACTCAAATCCTAATCCATGTTACTAGAAAATTGGTCTCTTGGAAATATATTTTCTGCAGTGGGACTAAACTAAAAACACAAGTACTGATAATTCTAATAAACAAACATAATTCAAGATAAAATATGTACATACATCGTTAGCGCTGTCGTCACATTGTGGATTGCTTCTGGGAACGTGCCACAAGTTAATAATTAAGTCTGCGAAGCGAGGCTAAATATGTGTGAAGTTGTACATACATTGTTAGCGCTGTCGTCACATTGTGGATTGCTTCTGGGAACGTGCCACAAGTTAATAATTAAGTCTGCGAAGCGAGGCTAAATATGTGTGAAGTTGTACATTCTGTGCAGTCTTTGTTGTTTTCAATTTACGTGGGAAATAAATACATTGTTGTTTTCCAGTTCACTTTCGCTGTGAAGTATTGTACATTGCGCACCTTTTTTAGCAAAGAGATATTGCAGGAATAGATTGCTAGGCTACTGATCACATTACTAAAAGTAGAAAAAAATGCACAAGTACCACATGCGGTGCTTGTCGATAGACACACATTCCACGTAGATGCGCAACGTTTCGCTGGCTGGACCAGCTTCGTCAGGTGGCAAGCGGGGGCACACTGCAGTCTCGTATTTGGTGGTTGACAAACAAAGGTGGGTTTGGTGATGTATTGGTGGGCCAGTTCCCAGCGCAGCAGTTCTGCACTATTATTATAAGGTGGTAGGGATCTCACCAATCTGGTTGTGTAACAGGAATCAAAGTCTTGTTTGTGAAATGCAGCATATGCTGCAACTGGCCTCTCCTGCAAACTTACATTTGCCCGAGCTATGGCTTGCTTGGTGTCCGCGCTGTGTCGATTCATTCTCTCTCTGAGAGTATGGTAGTGAAGCTAATGTTGTATAGCTGGTAGATGAGATTTTCTGTCGCACAGTTGTAGCTGCCCTGGATAGGATAAGTCTGGTTGGCGGGTCTGCTGTTGAAGGAGGTGGAAGACTGGTTTATAGCACAAGAGTTGCAATNTTCTGTCGCACAGTTGTAGCTGCCCTGGATAGGATAAGTCTGGTTGGCGAGCTTGCTGTTGAAGGAGGAAGACTGGTTTATAGCACAAGAGCTGCAATGTGGGATATTGCAAGGATGAGACCTGGGGGTGGTGATATTACGGACTGTGGCATTGGGTGGCAATTTGGGGTGCGCCAGTTTGTTTCAAAGGTTGAGGGGTGGCATTTAGGCACCCCTCATGTTTTGCTTCCCTTAAAAATTTAATTTTAATTTGTTAAAAACCAAAATTGCTGTATAAAAGATATAAAATAGTCCAGAATCCAGAAACGCAGCTGTAGATTAAAATTAAAGATGTAATTCATTACGGATTGTATACAGTATACATTTGAGAACAAAAAGCAGTTTGGGTGCCTATTTTTTCTCATTCTACTGCTCTTTACTAGCTTAAGGGCGGGGCAGTGTATACGTTGACACTTCTAGTTGCTACGCCTTTGCTGCCTTTCCATGTGCCAATGTTAGATAATGATCACACTATCATGTTGACTGCATAACAGATGTTTTTCATGCAAGAGAACTGTAATTGTCATCTGCTCATTTCAGTAAACTATCTGTAGAAGTGACTTAAGTTTTGTGTGTGTACAAATGTGCGTGCCTGCAGGAATGTATGTGTGTGTGTGTTTTGCCTCTGCAGCAACTTGGGCTTGGTTTCGAAACAGCTAGCACACTGTCGAACAAATTCATGTGTTCTCTGTTACACATTTAATGCTTCTTTGTCACTTTCTACATCACATTTTTTTTGTGCTTTTAAGAAGTAAAATCCTAAAAATGCTGCTGTAGTCATTTAGCTATTTACCATATTGCGCAGAACACAAACAAAATGTTAACTAGGTACTGTATTTGTGTATGTTTACGGTATGTTGCAAATCAATTATGGGAAACTGAAAACCTCTTGTAACTGTAACATATTTCTGTGGTAATGTTTCATATGTCACCTGTATTGCTGAAAAAGTTGAGTATGAGGTGTGTTATGTACCAAGACATGACTCTAGATCTTGTGATAGAGTTGGGCCTACGTCATGACCTCCTATCACTCAGAATTGAAGTAGCCTAGTCGTTTTGTTTTTGTTCATGTAGAGGACCAGTACATGTCACATATGTGTGTTCAAAATGATTAATCCACTAGTTGAGAAGTTCAGTCAGTCGCCTGGTTTTCTAATGCTAAAATGCCAAACTAAAATCGCTGCCAAATTTGTGTTTACAGATTGAATGTGACAAGTGAAGGTATGGTGAGAAGTGGGTTGGGTTTTTAATGAAAGAAGAATTATGCTTATAGCAAGAATATTTACTGGCCATCCCTAGTCAATGTAGATGATGCACAGTGCCGAATAATTGCAGTGCAAGAAATTGTCTCGGAGATAGGTGTTACAACTGCTAAACGATATTAGGTCACGTGACCATTTAGTAAATGAAAACTGCCAATTAGAACATGGTGTCAGTGTCCAATACAGAATAGAAGGCATGCATACTGAATTGTGGCAGTGTGTTTCTACATGACGACATGCAACTATATTTCACATGCATAACCCAGGACTTGCTCAGATCGTTTTACTGGAAAAAAATTATCATCCATCTTCTAGTTGTGACTTAGTGCTGTGTAATTGCCATCTCTTTATGCACCTCAAGAAATTTCTTGGTGGTTAGAAACTGGGCAGTGATGATGAAACAAAAGACAATGTACACAAATAATTAAACATGCAAGAAGCAGAATCTGATGAAAAGGATGCTTCAGATTATTGTAACAAACTGTGTGCCAGTTTCCATGTTAACTGTTAAAAATTATAAGTATAAAAAATTTAGTGATCAGTTTTTTCTACCATATACTTTTTGTATAGCCAAACAGCGTTTACTTTCTAGATGCACCTTGTAAATTACAAAATGCCATGCTATTTGTAAAACTGTTCGGTTCAAACGTTAAATTCAGCAGGCAGTCGAACAATCCAGTACTGGAAGTGAGGCAGACCCTTTTTATATTACTCGAGAAGCACAATCAGTTTGATCACAATGTTGTTGCGTTGCAGTGCGTGGCGAGGGAATGCAAAGCCCACGCACTCTGCATTGTCCCCTGTGCGCGGCCTCTGCCAGGATTTGAGCCCGCACAGCCCCGCGGGGTCCCACAGCCGCGACTCCAACAACTCCCTTCCCGACACAACTTGCACCTTGTGTCTGAGGGGGAACGGCCAGCCGAGGGTTTGGTCGTAGTCCCCGCGGGTCAGCCCTGCGTACACGAGCATGGCCTGGCCCGTGCCGCGCAGGCGCAGATACATCCTGTATCCGCGCGGGAACACGTAGAAGCTGGGGCTTCGCAGGGTCTCGCGCTGGATCCCAGTCACATTCCACCGGTACTCAAACACTCTCTTCATGTGCGTGCTGCCCAGTGGATTGTAGTTGGCTGTCCCTTCATTAGGGCTCTGCTGCTTGTAAACAAATGTTTCTGCAGCTTTCTCATCCCTGAAAATATTATTTCATTCGCCACATAAACATGCATTATTTCAACACCTGAATAGATTAATAATCTTGTATGTATTAAGAATTTGATGTTTACCTTTGAGGGATGTCCTGTATCATTCTGGGCTGCAAGAAATATTCATACAGCTTTCCATGTTCTGCAAGTTTGTTTGCCAAGCTGGAGATAGTTGCTTCTATATCTTCCAGTTTCTCAGTCATTTGTTTCTCGAAATGAAGCATTTGACTCTCCATCTCCTCTGAAACAAACAGATAGCATAGTTTAAAAGACCATTTCCACTTCGTTGTTTAGGCATATTAAGAGCTGGGAATCTAGTTGCCGCTACCACCAGGGCCAGATTAAGTAAGTGTGAGGCCCGTGACATAAGACAAAGATGACATGAGTAAACAACAAGTTGCTTATATAACTAATGAGCCTGCTTTCCTCAACATGGGTGCAATTAATTTTTTATGTTCTTAATAGCTGAGTTGGTAGGTAGGACTTGTCTGAAAGCGATATCATTAGAGATAAAACAGTAGTGAGACAATTGCAATTACACATGTGCCTTACCCAGGACTCGAACACAGAAAACCTCGTATCTTAAGCTAGCGAGCAATCAACTGCATTACGGAGGTCGGATTCCGAGGATCAACTGCAGATTTAATCGGTCTAATGTTACAGGGCTGTCATTTTGAAAATAAGTGACTGAACCACTTAAAACATGTAAGTTTACTTGGCCTACTGTAGCGCTACTTGTGTGAAGAATTTTGTGGAAATAGTTTGATTGGTCCTCGATACACAGCATAAAAAGTACATATTTTTCATGTCGACGAGCTTCCCTTTACCCACTTACATGCCCCTTCGATGGCACCTCCAGGGTAATTTTTTTTTGCAAATGAGTATTAATTAGTAACTTATTTTTAAAATAGCGGTAATGTACATATTTTAGGTTTATTTGGTTTATCTACCATACCATTCTGCCAATTTAGACAGAGTAACCACTTTTGTCCGCCATTTTGTAAGATAGCACTATATGAAGAAACAAAGATTTCGTCATATCTCTGGAAAGATCTTACCGATTCATATCAAATGTAGCAAACAAGTAGTACTGCGGCATTTTGTGTGAAACAGTATGTTTAAAGTGGGTCGGACACATTTAAAAAATGGCAGCCACAAAGCCATTTTAGCTTGGTACGCTGTATCGTCGTAATCAATCAACTCAAACTTATCTTTGTATGCTGTCTGTGTATATTACAACTATCAAATGTGTGTAGTTGTCTATTTTGTCTACAATTTTGTAAGATAGCACCACTTGAATTATTACTCGAGAAACAATTTACCGAGTCATATCTAATGTAGCAAACTAGTACCATAAGTGGGGGTGACTTTGTGACACAAAAAATCACATCTAAATGTCCCCCTATTTCTGTGGAATGTTACAGATGTTCAGTGGTTCTAATTGAACCACTGAACATTAAACATAGACTCTTTGTAATGGAAGGAAATTAAAATAACATTGAAAAATCCTGTTACTAAGTCACCTCCCATGTCACATAGTGAACTGGCATTGTGGGTCAGATGCTCTTTTCAAAAAGGCAGCTATATAACAATTTAGCCGTAGTATACTGAATATAGGTACGTGACTATGAAACAAATTTCAACTTAATTTTGTATGCTGGCTGCAACTATTACAACCACTAAACATGTGTATTTCGTTGCTATTTTGTAAGATAGTCTCATGTGAAAAATTCCATTTTTGTTTTATAACTCTGGAAACAATCAACCGATTCCACTTTATATTTGGCGAAGAAAATGTAGGTTAGGCCATGCTAATTTATATGTTTTAAAAGGGCCAGGCATTTTCAAAATGGCAGCTGTATATATTATTTTAGCTTAGTACACCATGTCTTCGAATCTATGCAACTGATTATAACTTAACTTTGTATACTGGCAGTGTCTATGACAATCATCGAATGTGCTAATATACAGAATGGAACTGAACTCTAGTGGTAACTTCGGCAGGTGATTAATAAAAAAAAAAAATTGGTTGTGTATGTAAGTGTGTATATTATATGTATATATATATATATAGAGAGAGAGAGAGAGAGAGAGCCGAAGTCTATTCCGGAAGGGTGTAACCATGCTTGAAAGTTTAACTTAAGCAGATGTTTATTGTTAGTAACACAGCCAGCTTGAGAGACAAATCTCAGAGTTCTGGATAATGCATTATTAAACGACAAAGTGTAAACCATAAAAAATTGGTTGCGGATACCAACCCCCTTCCATTAAAAATGGATAGACTGGAACCTCACATGTGCACTCACAAATGTAACTATGTAGCATTTTTGGGTAGTTCCCTGCGGATTAAAAATTGACCATACATTTAGAAAAAACGTCCTCTTTGAAATTCTACGCTATATTTCATCATTTTCAAAAAAATTAATATGTAATGAATTGCAAAATTTGCATTGTTAGATAATAATGCATTACTTTCTCGAAAATAGTGGCATGAAGCTCTTACACACACAACGGTTGTTCCATTTACCACGTGTGGTAGATTACTAAGTCACAGGAAATAACAAAAAATATTGGAGTTACATTTTGAAATGCACAAATTGGAATCCAACCAATCTGTTTTTATGGAAGGGGGTTGATAACTGCGACCAATTTTTTATGGTTTGCACTTTGTCGTTCAATAATGCATTATCCAGAAACTCTGAGATTTGTCTCTCAAGCTCAAGCAATAAACGTCTGCTTCAGGTAAACTTTCACAAGTGTAATTACACCCTTCCGGCTACAGGTCTCGTGTGTGCGCGCGCGTGCATATGTGTATATACATTTGGCCTACATTTTTGGAAACAACCGAACATGTCATACCTTTGATGATTTTTCAAAGGTTTAATTTAGAAAGTGTGAAGAAGCCACGAATAGACCATACTAATGTTACTTTCCCTACAGGTTGGGAAGATCAATGTTAAAAGTTTCACAATCAATAATCTTTGCTCCCAGATAAGTGCTAGTGTCTGCAATGTATAGTCAGTTTGTATAACGTGCTTGGTTGTTTCCTACNGATCAATGTTAAAAGTTTCACAATCAATAATCTTTGCTCCCAGATAAGTGCTAGTGTCTGCAATGTATAGTCAGTTTTCGGTTCCTTCACGCTTTTTGAAAAATCCATCCCATGTATAACGTGGTTGGTTGTCTCCTAGATGTGCCACGTATCAAAAGTGTTTTATACTTGTGTTAACATAAAAGTAGATACCTTATTTTTGGTTCAATAGAACTTGAACTTATATTTTATTTATAAATAATATTTCATTTATAATTAATATGAATAAACCAGGGATAAACTAGGTGTGTTGGTAATGCCTAGTAAGAAATAGTTCTGATGCGAAATTGTATTATACTGTATGCGCACGAATGTGGTGCACTGTCCCTTTGGTGTAATTTTCTAGACTCGGTTAAGCTTTGTTTGCACAAGGTGGAGGAAAATCTTGGAAGTAGAACCTTACGAAGGTTTCAAAAATGTTGGAAGTTACCGTAAGTGAATGGACTATACCAGATTTTCTCTATTTCCTACGTTAAAAAACAGTATAACTGCAGTAATCATAAATAAAATAACTTCGTATCTAAGTAAAATTCTTCTTTTTTAGGGTCCATGTAGCTTAAAATCTGAATTAAAAGTTACATTTTGGAAGACTGCGCACCTAGTGACGCAAATTTTCCTATGCGAAACTGTCCCACAAGAAGTCTCGTTTTGTTCCTAACCTGAGTAGAATTAACTTTAAGGTGGCCGTCTGGTTGAAGTAATTTGGCACGTCTGAGGTCTAATGGCGTGGGGGCGCTAGGGGCGACCGAGACATGCGCATCAACTCTCTCATCGCCTCTACGCGCAAAGCACTGCCGTTCAATAACGCGCCTCTATGAGACTTTCAGCAGAGACCCTGCCATTTTATAGCGTAATTATAAAAATAAAGTTTTGATGCTCGTCCCCATTCTTTTTTTAATGTTTTGTACCGGAATGTTTATTCCTAAAAATGACCGTGAAAACACCTGTCTGAGCCATTTTCACTATCACAAAAACCTGCTATATAGAGAGATGGGGGAACTGTAAGACGTATAGAGACGCGCGACGTTTCTTAAGTGCTATTTGTGAACAGACTTAACTCAGATACGTTGGGCGGTTCAAACGTCTTCTGCTAGAGCTGTGCACGCCGCCCTAAGCATACTCACTGGTGCTGCAGACGGAGCTGAGTTCGGCGCGTGCAGTCGCCTCTAACTGCGCCGTCGTGACGGTGCACGTGACGAACTGCGTGGAGGCGGCTGTGGCTGCCACCAGCGTCGCGACGCCTGCCAACAGCAGCAGCACCGCGCTCCTCCNGCCGCCGCCGTCTTCCTCCCTCGAGGCACTCTACCCTGCTGCGTCCCTCCGGGGCGGACACGCGACACGAGAACACACGAGCACTCGCTCGGCTATCTCCGCCACGGGAACATGCAGCGACCGAGAACACACGAGCACTCGCTCGGCTATCTCCGCCCCGTGATCTGTCTACCGAGCCTTAGACTAAAGATGAGGTAGACCGCTTGTTCTTCTTCAGTGCGTGTACCCCAACACCAAACATACACAACTGACAAAGTCACATAGTCAACACTGATGAACGAGTTTTTTTATATATTAATTTTCAAAATACAATTATTTTTATATGAAGAAAATACTTTTATCAATTTGAATTTAATCATACTGCATTGCAAATTGGTTGGAGAAAGTATTCAAACATCTCAGAGCGCTTGTTTACCAAACAGTGTTCTAACCTCAAATCCAATCCACGCCGTTTTTGCTAGTCGTGTTGGCAGAAAAGCAGTTCAATGTTGGGACACGGATACTGGCTTTGCGCAGCTAGCGAGCTCACTCTACCTCGTCTTTAGTCTAAGGTCGTTATGGTCCGTCCACGGTTACTTCCAACTTTTCTGAAGTCCTGCTAAATTTCTACTTTCAGAATATTCATCCGCCTCGTGCCACCAAAGCTTTACCAAGTCTAGAAAAATCACACCAAAGGTGCAACGCGTAGCATTCGTGCGCACTCAGTATATAGATATTTTGCATGAAAACCTTTTTCTTACTAGGCGGTACCGACACACCTATTTCCTCTCTGGTTTCATTCATTTTAACGCTATTTGATTGATAAAATATTAGTAAAATTTTATTCAACGAAAAATAAGATGCTTATATTTAGTGCATAATCCCTTCGAAGATATGTTGAAATGTTCATGCGCTTAATGCGTTTTTGTAATCGAGGAAGATTGCGAACTAGTGAAACCTGCCAAATCCTACCCAGCAGACGATTTGCCCTCGCAACTCCTGCTTGAGATGAACAGCAAAAAGGGCATGACCTAAGTGACCCAGGGTAGTTTTGACTTTTGACCTTGTGAATGGAACGTCGCTGCCGTACTGTTTCCTGTGAATGGAACGCGAGGAACGTCGGAATGTAACCAACCTTGAGAAGTAAGAGAGGGATGAATAGACGGCAGGTACTGGCAGTGTGCGAATACATTAAGAGATAGGGGAGGGGGATCGTTAGGAAATACCTTCATAATTTTTTCTCTGAGCAACAATAATGCATGATGATGTATGAGACAAATCGTTCCCACGTACATTGACATCAATGACGTCTGAGGTCTGACCAGTGGCGGATTTACACATTTGCCGCCAGTAGGCTATTCAAATTTTGCCGCCCCTACCGACCTCTACAATTGGATACCCTAGTTCACAATCATATTAATTACAATTTTTTTGTCAATTAAATTTTAACTTTATGATTTGTGCACTATCGTCCTAATTACACAACCTTTTCCCCGTAATTAGTATGATTGAGAACTAGGGGATCAATGTGTCAGTTTCTAGGTTATTTTTACAACCCAACGATTTAGTTAAGATTGCACAAGAAATAGTTTTTGGATATATTTCTGAGCTAATAAAAGTTCAATCATGTACTACTAATAAGGCGGGGTAAGGTATGCCTCAATACTACTTACACAATAATGTACATTCGGCAAACGTAATTAAATAATTTTTATTGCGCTTACTTACAGTTTAAAAACAACATATTTAATTATCTGGTAACAATCCGGCTTATGATGTCGATGAAATTCATTAATTAAGTTATGAAAGTTTTACAATACATTTTTGCGCGATTTTCTATTGGCAAAATCATCAATTATATAGTCTTATGAAATCTTGTTCATTAGTTCTGACTCTATGCACAAAAGAGCTAACTAAGGCGTTTAGCTTTTCTTGGCTTAAGGTAGATCTTAGATAATTTTTCACCCGTTTTAAGCAAGAAAAGCTTCTCTCACCCGAACAATTTGTCGCTGGTGTACATAGAGCCATGCGAACTGCTATATCCAAGTTTGGATAAACGTTTTGCAAATTCTGTTTTCGCAGGAACGAAGATAAACTTTTGAATGATCCAGAATCTAGTTTTACCAAAATTCTTTCAGAATAAATGTGGCATTGAAAATGTATGCATTCTTGAACTAAGTCAGTCTCTAAATCATTAGGATATATATTTCTTCCAAGAAAAGGGCTTTTTCCGTAAGGGTTGATGATGACAATTCACACATTTTGGTCAGAAATGAAAACTCTTCATTGAACCTGTTGTAGGCCTCCTGCCGTTTTTCTAATTCGGATACGAGTCTATCAATGAGGACGAGAAATGTGTTAACCCTGAAATTATCACTCGCAGTCATTCTCATTTCTTCATCGGGTGTTTCATCATATATTTTTTTCCTTTTCGGTTGTCTTTTTCCCATGTCTTTTGTATACTGCTTCGACACGCTTAATTCCATAGCCTTTTGATGTAAATACTTAAAATTTTCTCGTTCAGCTACGAAAAATTTGCAGAGATTCGTAAAGATCGGCAACAGTGATAAAATCTACGGTAGAAGCCTGAATTTGAACATTCAATTTGTTTATTCTTTCCAAAAAACATTCCACACAACAACCATTACCGCCGTTTCCAGTTTTTCTAAATTCAAAAGTATTCCCGTCGCTTCGTTTCGCGTTACAGGCTTTTCGGTACAATCCTCCTTGATTGATTCCAAAGTTTTAAGGGCTTCGTGCCAACAATCTCTCAAACTTCTACATGCGTCCTCTCTAGCTGACCAACGTGTCAGATTTACTCTCTTTAGCGTTTTCCCTTTCCCGATTTCAGTCATTAATTTTTGCCAGCGCTGTGTCGAACTTACAAAAAAAAAAAACGTAGATTTCTTGAAGCAACATGAAGAAGCGACAAGCTTCTGTGCAAGATTCAGCAGCCACAGTTGTCACTAAATTTAAAGAGTGGGCAGAGCAAGGAACGAAAAAAGCAAAAGGTGCTTGGCTTTGAATTTGAGCCTGTAAGCCATTGTCACACCAGACATGTTCGCGGCATTATCATATGATTGTCCACGACAGTCTTTAATATTTATGCCCAGCGTTTTGAGTTCCGAAATAATAGCAGAAAGCATTTCTTCAGCTTTATGTCCCACTGAGGGCAAAAACTTGAGAAATCTTTCAAACGGTTTGCCTGTTTCCAAAACGTATCTAATGACGAGGGTAAGTTGGTCCACATCTATATCTGGTGTTGAATCGATGATCAAGGAAAAATATTTCGCCCTTCTTATCTCGTCTCCAATGTGTTTTAAGACTTTATGACCCATCAAGAGAATAAACTCATCGCAAACGGTCTTTGATAAGTAACTGGTACTTGCAGATCCTTGATTCCCAAACCGTTCAATATGACTGGCTAAAAAAGGATTGAATTCAGCTAACAGTTCCAAAATGATACAATAATTTCCGTTATGCGTATCACCGAACTTTTAATTTTTTCCTCTGAAAGCGAGGCCTCTTGAACACAGTCGCTTCACTACGGCAACAACCCTCTTCAGAACGTTTCTCCCATAAGTAATCTCACTTCTAACTTTCAAACTAAGGATACTAGATTTATGACGCGCAGAGTTTTCATGCTGAGCTACTAGGTGTTCTGCATTTTTCCAGTCAAACTGAATCTTATTCTCCAATGGACCGAATGCCAAACAGGGCACGCAATTTACAGATAATTTACTTTCAGAATAAACCAGCCAATTTCGGTCACTAACTTCATTTTTTTTTTTCATTTTTCTTTGGAAGATACTCACTGGCATGAAACGACGCTGATCAGCATATATTTTTTTCACTTTTAGAGAAGTCACAAGACTTGTTTTGATCGAAGCCGTACCTTGCGATAATCTCCCTTAAGGTATCGTTGATTTCCCATGAAGCTGGATCTTTGTTTAGATTTACTGTTGTTTGCACTTGGTCATTACTTAAAGTCTGATTCTGATACGCATCTTCAATTGTTATACTTATTGATGATTCCTCTGCCGCCTCTACGTCAAAAACATAAATATCCGTTTTTTCAAAAGTAGATGGTTCAACAGATGACTGTTGTTGTTGGACCACAGAGTTCAAATCCGTTTCATCTTTTCCAGATTGTATAGTGTCAGTGCATGTTGTTGAAGTTCCTGGTCTTTCAACACTACTTCCACGTCCACTTTAAAAAAAAAAAAAACTGTCAATTTTGATAGTTTTATGGATAATCTGTTCTTGTTCTTCTTTTTTTCATTTTGGCCTTCTTTTTATGCTCAGCTCCACTAAGTCGCTTTCTCCAATCACTCATTCTAACAATTTCTGGGATTCCAAAAACTGAAATAAAAAATATTACATTGGGAGTTTTATTTCCCGTACATCCTTTGTTCAGACTTCAGACAGTGAATAATTACCTAACATAAGTACAAGAAATTTATTTAAGCATGATATAACAAAAAAATCGAAATTTATTTGCATAGCTTTCGAAACAGCTATTTATCAAGTTAAATTACGTCTTACTGATTCGTTACGGATGATTTATTGTAATATATTATGATTACTTACCTACTGTGTCTACGCACCGGTGATATTATGCTATGAAATTATTCATACAATCTACGAAACACTTTGAAAAATTACAGCACACAACCAGAAAAAGTAAATACGGGACGGGACTTGCCCTTTGTATCGCCGGCCGCCGCTCTATATCTATCTCTCTGGAACTCAATGCCACCACGCGGCGTAAGCCTACAACAGCACGACCCCGCCTCGGCTCCCGCGGCGGCCGCGCCGCGCTGCCTCGTGCAGTCAATTCGGCCAGACACACTTAGCGAACGGTCATGTCACTCGTTCCCGCGCCGCAACCAAACGTGACTACGCAAATTGTAGAAAAATTTATCTAAGTGGTGAAACATATTACATGTTGAATTGTTTGTGTGAACCTAATAACATTGAGGTATATAAATATGAATCTTTTTAATTTCTGTAAGACATAAAAAAAAATTTGGCCCCAAATTTGCCGCCCCTAAAATCTGCCGCCCTAGGCTCCAGCCTACTCAGCCTGCTGGTAAATCCACCACTGGGTCTGAGCCTACTTCAGATGGTGAGTACCGGCTGTAAAACACACCAGGCCACAGACGACTAAGATATACTGACTGTCAAAACCCAAGTTTTCGTGTTGCACAAAATGTTGTGTCGTCCTTGGGATACTTAATTGAATACGAAGTACAGAGTGACGGTGACGTCACCGCGCGCATCGTGTTTGGGTTCGCTCCTCCTCTGTAAGGTGGCCTGGTTGGCGCCTGCTAGAGCTTATTTAAATGGTAATGCGAGCTACAATTGTCAGTATACCCGTCCCTGGACGAGGGCGCTATGATACGCCGTTTAAATAATGTAGTTGCGTGAGCGGCTCATTATGCTGGAGATTGTAAAACGGTGAGTTGTGGTCGCATCTTTACATTTGTGGGTCAGTTTAGTGTTTTTAAATAATTGTGTGGCGTAGTATTGTGTTTGTCTTGGGCTTTGCAGTGAGTTATATTTCTCCTAAATTCTGGTTTTGGACGCCTGCCTAAATTGTAGTTTCTGCCTAACTAATTTCTTGCTTCTCTGTATAGTTCCAGTTGCTTTACATTTTGTGTATAGTTTTTGTCTGCTGCCCAATGATTTACTTAGAGTTTAACTGTCACTAACACAACTTACGCGTTGGGCGTAGTCTGTTGAAGTGTTCCAGTTGTCGTCGTTGATTATTTTATTCGATGGAACTATGGTTAGAGTCTACGGACTGCCTCGTTCGATTCACTATTTCTAAGTAATATTTTATTTCAGATTCTAACTTGTATTTATACGTAAAGAAGGCTTTACTGGACCTGAAGCGCTGCCTTCCTTTAGACAAGTTGCTCCACTAAATACGTTGAATTTATCTAGTTATCAAAGTAACTATTTGTATTTTAGAAACGTTTTAATATTACTCTGCTCGTTTTTTCAATTAAATATTTGTTGTATATTTGGAGTAACGTAATACTTTTGAATAAGCAATTTTGCAGCAATTTAATCTTTTTGTATGAGTGTTTGAAGTATTTCTAGTCAACAGAGTTACTTTTTAATATTTTTGAAACGTTTTACACTACTTGGCTAGTTTGCCAGTTAAATATTTACTGTACTTTGAGGTACGCAATACTTTCAAAGAGCAATTTAATCTATTTGTATGAGTATTTTAATCTATATTTTTTGCATTGTGAGCCTTTCGCGTTTAGAATTTTACATGTCATATTTTTTGTAAATGTTCAATCCTAAGGTGCTGCTAACGTGTAAAATATTCTGACATTACAGAGCTTGGAAGTGACGTCGTGTTTGTATTATTTGTGTTACGGCACAACACTGCAGTTTGTTTGTAACTTATAAGCTGGTACGTATTTCCGCCACCAGATGTCAGTCACTCTGCTGGAAAACGCGAGTCTCCAAAAGTCTAGAGTTCACTGGAATAAAAATTCCACGTATGTCTTCCAGAGATCAGAGTAAAGCGACGCACCCGTGTTTTCTGAAAGTTATAAACATGAGCGATGATGTTGGACGAACATACTTTCCTGCGTACCATGGCAATACACTGTTGAGAAATGAGACGACTATATTTGTAGACAGATGAAAAGATGCTAAGGAAACACGAATGAAGTTAGATACACGCTGTGCGAAACTGACCAGAATTCAGCTTACCTGCTTGTATCCGATGATTTTAATGCCAAGGAATAATTCCCCCTTCCTTGCCCCCTCCAGCTTTATAGCATACTTGGAGTGGGAAATGCCAACACCCCCTTGCCCCCCCCTCAAGAGTCGACGTCAAGGGTGATTCCTTATGAAGGAGGAGGTAGATATATATGTATGGCTTGTGACCTATAAATGATTATTAGTAGAGTTATGCACCCATAATTGCGAAAGTAAAAAGCTAAGTGCTAATAACATATTCCACCAGTAACAAAAAAAAAAAAAAAAAAAAAAAAAAAAA